>CM033473.1:267233983-267518997 GCA_019447015.1 Hymenochirus boettgeri | reverse complement strand
CTTTGGGACTCTATCAATCAGTATATTGGGACTACTATCATCAGCCTATTGGGTCTTCTATCAATCAGTACCTATTGGGTCTCTATCACTCAGTATATGGGACTCTATCAATCAGTACTTTGGGACTGTTCATTCTGCAAACTGGTGACTCTACAATCAGTATATTGGACTCTATTCAATCAGCCTATTGGGCTCTCTATCAAATCAGTATATTGGGACTCTATTAAGCAGCCTATTGGGTCCTATCATCAGTATATTGGGACTCTATCATCAGCCTATTGGGACTCTATCAATCAGTTATATTGTGACTATTAATCAGCCTTTGGGATCTATCAATTAGTATATTGTGGACTCTATTAATCAGCCTATTGGGTCTCTATCATCAGTATATTGGACTCTATCAAGCAGTATATTGGGATCTCTATCAATCAGTATATTGGGACTTATCAATCAGTATATTGGGACTCTATCAATCAGCCTATTTGGGTATCTATCATCAGTATATGGGGACTCTATAAGCAGCCTATTGGGTCTCTATCAATCAGTATATTGGGACTCTATTACGCAGCCTATTGGGTCTCTATCAATCAGTATATTGGGACGCTATCAATCAGCCTATTGGACGCTATTGGGACTCTATCAATCTATATTGGCATTATCAGCCTATGGGATCTTATCAATAGTATATTGGGTACCCTATTAATCAGCCTATTGGGTCTCTATCAATCAGTATATTGGGACTCTATCAATCATATTGGGTCTCTATCAATCAGTATATTGGGACTCTATCAATCAGTATATTGGGACTCTATCAATCAGCCTATTGGGACTCTTTATCAATCAGTCATATTGGGTCTCTATCAATCAGTATATTGGGACTCTATCAAGACCTATGGGTCTCTATCAATCAGTATATGGGACTCTATCAATCGCCTATTCAGTATGGCTTCCTATCAGTCGTATATTTGAGACTCTTCAATCCAGGCTGATTGATAGAGTCCCAATATACTGATTGATAGAGTCCCAATAGGCTGATTGATAGAGTCCAAATATACTAATTGATAGAGTCCCAATAGGCTGTTTAATAATCACAATATACTGATTGATAAAGTCCCAATAGGCTGATTAATAGAGTTACAATATACTGATTGATAGAATAGAGTCCCAATATACTGATTGATAGAGACCCAATAGGCTGATTGATAGAGTCCCAATATACTGATTGATAGAGACCCAATAGGCTGCTTAATAGAGTCCCAATATACTGATTGATAGAGACCCAATAGGCTGATTGATAGAGTCCCAATATGCTGATTGATAGAGTCCCAATAGGCTGATTAGGGGTGGGTTTTTTTTTGGGTGAGAGATTAGAGTCCCATATACTGATTGATTAGAGTCCAATATACTGATTGATAGAGACCCAATAGGCTGATTAATAGAGTCACAATATACTGATTGATAGAGTCCCAATAGGCTGATTGATGTAGAGTCCCAATAGGCTGATTGATAGAGTCCCAATATACTGATTGATAGAGACCCAATAGGCTGATTGATAGAGTCCCAATATACTGATTGATAGAGACCCAATAGGCTGATTGATAGAGTCCCCAATAGGCTGATTGATAGAGTCACAATATACTGATTGATAGAGTCCCAATAGGATGATAATAAAGTTACAATATACATGATTGATTAGAAGTCCCAATAGGCTGATTGATTAGAGTCTCAATATACTGATTGTAGAGCCCTAATAGGCTGTTGATAGAGTCCCAGTATACTGATTGATAGAGACCCAATAGGCTCATTGATAGAGTCCCAATATACTGATTAATAGAGACCCAATATACTGATTGATAAGAGTCCAATAGGCTGATTGATAGTAGAGTCCCCAATATACTGATTGATAGAGTCCCAATATACTGATTGATAGAGACCCATATATGAGAGAGTCCCAATATACTGATTGATAGAGACCCAATAGGCTGATTAATAGAGTCACAATATACTAATCGATAGATCCCAATAGGCTGATTAATAGTCAAATATACTGATTGATAGAGTCCCAATAGGCTGATTGATAGAGTCCCAATATACTGATTGATAGAGACCCAATAGGCTGCTTAATAGAGTCCCAATATACTGATTAATAGAGGACCCAATAGGCTGATTGATAGAGACCCCAATAGGCTGATTGATAGAGTCCCAATATACTGATTGATAGAGTCCCAATAGGCTGATTGATTAGATCCATATATGATTGATAGAGACCAATAGGCTGCTTAATAGAGTCCAATATAATGATTGATAGAGACCCAATAGGCTGATGATAGAGACCCAATAGGCTGATTGATAGAGTCCCAATATACTGTTTGATTGAGTCCCAATAGGCTGATTGATAGAGTCCCAATATATACTGATTGATAGAGACCCAATATACTGATTGATAGAGTCCCAATATACTGATTGATAGAGACCCAATAGGCTGATTATAGAGTCACAATATACTGATTGATAGAGTCCCAATAGGGGATTATAGTCCAATACTGATTGATAAGAGTCCCAATAGGCTGATAATAGAGTCACAATATACTGATGATGAGTCACAGTTGCAGATGATACAGTCCCAATGTCTGATTGATAGAGTCCCAATATACTGATTGATAGGGACCCAATATACTGATTGATAGAGTCCCAATATACTGATTGATAGAGACCCAATAGGCTGATTAATAGAGTCACATATACTGATTGATAGAGTCCCAATAGGCTGATTGATAGAGTCCCAATATACTGATTGATAGAGACCCAATAGGCTGCTTAATAGAGTCCCAATATACTGATGATAGAGACCCAATAGGCTGATTGATAGAGTCCCAATAGGTGAATGATAGAGTCCCAATATGCTGATTGATAGAGATCCCAATAGGCTGATTAATAAAGTTACAATATACTGATTGATAGAGTCCCAATAGGCTGATTGATAGAGTCTCAATATACTGATTGATAGAGCCCTAATAGGCTGATGATGAGAGTCCCAGTATACTGATTGATAGAGACCCAATAGGCTCATTGATAGAGTCCCAATATACTGATTAATAGAGGACCCAATATACTGATTGATAAGAGTCCCAATAGGCTGATGATAGAGTCCATATACTGATTGATAGAGTCACAATATACTGATTGATAGAGACCCAATATACTGATTGATAGAGTCCCAATATACTGATTGATAGAGACCCAATAGGCTGATTAATAGAGTCACAAATATACTAATTGATAGATTCCCAATAGGCTGATTAATAGTCACAATATATGATTGATAGAGTCCCAATAGGCTGATTAAAGAGTCACAATATACTGATTGATAGATTCCAATAGGCTGATTAATAGTCACAATATACTGATTATAGAGTCACCAATATACTGATTGATAGAGACCCAATAGGCGATTAATAGAGTCACAATATACTAATTGATAGATTCCCAATAGACTGATTAATAGTCACAATATACTGATTAATAGAGTCACAATATACTGATTGATAGAGTCCCAATAGGCTGATTGATAGAGTCCCAATATACTGATTGATAGAGACCCATAGGCTGCTTAATAGAGTCCCAATATACTGATTGATAGAGACCCAATAGGCTGATGATAGGACCCAATAGGCTGAATGATAGAGTCCCAATATACTGATTGATAGACGTCCCAATAGCTGATTGATAGATCCCAATATACTGATTGATAGAGACCAATAGGCTGCTTAATAGAGTCCCAATATACTGATGTTGATAGAGACCCAATAGGCTGATTGATAGAGACCAAATAGGCTGATTGATAGAGTCCCAATATTCTGTTTGATAGAGTCCCAATAGGCTGATTGATAGAGTCCCAATATACGATTGATAGAGTCCCAATAGGCTGATTGATAGAGTCCCAATATACTGATGTTAGAGACCCAATAGGCTGATTGATAGAGTCCCAAATATACTGATTGATAAAGTCCCAATAGGCTGATTAATAGAGTCACAATATACTGATTGATAGAGTCACAGTTTGCAGAATGTACAGTCCCAAATGTCTCTGATTGATAGAGTCCCAATATAATGATTGATAGAGACCCAAATACTGATTAATAGAGTCCCAATATACTGATTGATAGAGTCCCAATATACTGATTGAAGAGACCCAATATACTGATTAATAGAGTCCCAATATATGATTGATAGAGACCCAATAGGCTGATTGATAGAGTCCCAATAGGCTGATTGATAGAGTCCCAATATACTGATTGATAGAGACCCAATATACTGATTAATAGAGTCCCAAATACTGATTGATAGAGTCCCAATAGGCTGATGATAGAGTCACAGTTTGCAGAATGATACAGTCCCAAATGTCTGATTGATAGAGTCCTAATAGCTGATTAATAGAGTCACAATATGCTGATAGTAATAGTCCCAATAGGCTGATTGATAGTCCCAATACAGACCCAAGATGGGTATCTTATTGACACAATGTGCTGAGCAGATTTTTAAAAGGCATGTCCAGCCCAAAAACAATTTTTTCCCCAATACTGGCCCCACTTTGTAGTGTTAAAAAAAGCCATACCTCTCTTCTCTGCTCCTTATGGTTGTCCAGCAGTGTCTAGTCAAAGTTTAGAAAAGTGAAGAGTAGGAGTAGTGTGTCTGTGTAATTCAGTGCCTGCTACTTCCTTGTCCTTGGCATGCGCAGGGGAGCTCTGGCGTATGTGTTCAAGTACTGAAAGCTGGTGAGTTAGTCCCAAGAAACCAAGCGAAAGATCAGCAGGGATTTCATTTCATAAAAAGCAGGTATGATATAAAGATAAACAGGGAGATTCAATAAAAGTTCTTATCGTTTAAAATGGTGCTAAATTTGTCCCAGCCAATAAGATCTTAATTAGGGTTTGAAAGCTATCATCTGATTGGTTGGGGCAAAATTAGCACCATTTTAAACGATAAGAACTTTTATTGAATATCCCTGTCAGTTTGAGAATTACGAGAATTATTTTTGGTAAAGTAAAATATAAGCAAATTGATTGGTTGTGCACTAGGCTACATATTTTTTGTATGTATTGAATTAATTTGGTCTCTAGTTGCACTCTGCGTAGATGTATACTATCCCATTTCTATATACATATCGCAGGGGAGCTCAACCCCCCTCCTTATTACTCAAGGCTGCCATAAAGTTTTTTGTTTTTTTTAAATTAATATTCTATAATGTACGGGACCCCTCCATCCCTGAACACTAGGGGTATAACTTATGAGCCCAGAAATAAACTTACGGGGCCTCGTTCCCTCTGCTCCCTCTATAACCTGCAGCCATGTCTGTAAATGGCTGACTCTCAGCCAATCACAGGCATGGCTGATAGTCCAGCCCCTACTGCTCTTCTGTTTCCGAAAGTATCAGTAAAGGCAGAGAGAAACGAAGGTTGGGTTAGTCTATTTCAGAGTACATTTTTAAGTTATATCTCTAGCATTAAGGGTTGGGGGGTGGTGATACCCTTTAAGGATATTTATTAACAATAAATGACTTAATGTTTGTACACATGTGCAATCTCGGTGCCGACCCGCAATGCATGATGTGTTGGCGGTTTCGGACAATAATCATGGCGTGTATGGGCACTTTATCGGGCGATGATAGACACGTAATCACGTGTATGAACCTTTACATGGACTATGAGAAACAGCAGTTAATTCTTGAACAATTTAATCTAAAAAATAAAAGACCTATAGAATAAATTAACAGGGAACTATTTTTTTTCTGTACAAAAACTGTTTCAAATGACTTGCAGGAGCTCAATATCCAACTGTTGGTTATATAAAACAGTCAAGAGCCACTGCAAGCCAAAGAAGAAGCCTATTTTCTTGGCTCATAAACTTGGGTTTTCTTCCAAATACCAAAGTAAATGAAATCATCGGTATCTGGGTACAATGTTCCTTTTACGGTGGAAGGGATTTCATATCGTCCTTGAATATTTTTACCCATATTTTGTGTTGATTTAATAAACCCACATCAATTTGTAACATGGAAACAGAATTTTCTGTTGCCTCTAAATATGAGAAATGGGACACAAGCCTAAAACTAATGCAGCGGTAATTTAATGACTTCCCCCCCGTCAAGGATCCAAAAAGCTATCATAGCTTTAAAGGGATATTGTCATGATCTTAATGGGCTTTTTTTCACAGAGATCTAATATTCTAAACTGCAGATGTTATGTACGGACTCACCACAGGAGCACTGCATTACCATAAGTAGTGCATATCTCGGAAGTTGGTCACAGAGAAGTGATGCATTAGGGGGGTGCCAAATAAGTTTGGCACGGGGTGGGTGGGTGGGGGAGGCGATTCTTTAAAGAATCAGGGGTTTTCTGGTTTAAATACTAAGCAGCTTTTTTCTTGTTCTAGACTATTAAATTATCTGGAACTTTATGTATGTATGTATTTTATTTCTTATATAGCGCTATTATTTCCGCAGTGCTTTACAATTATTTACTCAATTCACATCAGGCCCTGACCCGAAGAGCTTACAATCTAATCACTTTATGTACACATACAACCTATCAGTATGTCTTTATGATTGTGGGGGAAACCGGAATGCCTGGAGGGGTGAACATACAAACTCCTTGCAGATATGTCCAAGGGTGGAATCGAACTCAGGACCTCAGTACTGCAAGGCATCAATGCTAACCACTGTGCTGCCCCTAATACAGTATATAATTTCTGCTTTGGAGGCAGAACATTACACATTGCCCTTATACACTGCCCATCTGTATAACCCCCAATATTATGGATCTTTATAGATTTATGCATAAAAGAGATAGCAGAGACTTCTGGGTAGTTTCCATGCTATCGTGGATAAGTAAAATAAGTCTACATATAAAGAACCAGCAGGGTTATTCAATAAAAGTTCTTATCGTTAAAAATGGTGCTAATTTTGCTCCAACCAATCATATGTTAGCTTTCAAATGTTAAATAAGATCTGATTGGTTGGGGCAAAATTAGCACCATTTTAAACGACAAGAACTTTTATTGAATCTCCCTGCAGATGTCTACATCTATCTATAGCTTGTTTCAGCTTTCTCAAGCAATGTGCATTGTAGGCCTTTGGTCTGCCATTTGTGTGACATCACTAAGGTATCAAATAGAATAGGAAAAGCTAAGGATACAGATCCCTTTCTTTTTATGCAAATAACAGAAGAAGAGGCCTCTGGGTAGTTTCCTTGTTACAATAGTAGTAGCCTGATAAGGCTATATATTCTAATAGGCTTTATCTGCATTCCACACGCTAAATGCAGCATAACAATGTGCCACAAACACTAGACTGCACAGCATGTAGCTGTACTTAAGGCTTTTAATTGTAAATGTTAAGTTTCGTTCCGTTTTCGGCTTCCCGGATCTCAGGAAAATCCCAAAGAATTTTTTATTATTTTCAAATGTATGGGGCTATTTTTGATAATTTTCAAAAATAGCCTTGAACGTTCGAAAATAATCGAAAATACTATTGGAGACCATTTTCCAGTTTCTGATCGTATTTTGGAAGAAAATTATCGAAAATAGCCTTGAACGTTCGATTTTCGAAAATACGATAGAAAATTATCGAAAATAGCCCTGTACGCTCGAAAATGTCTTCTGGATTCTGACGGATCTTTCAGATTTCGGAACTGAGGGGTTCCGTGTCCTTCGGAAATATCCCTGGATCAAGTCCAACTTTATGTATCAATACCTGCCATCACCATGTCCAATGGAAGACAGTTCCATAGCTTTACCGTTCTCACTGTGAAAAACCCTTTCCGAACTTGAAGCCTAAACCTTTTTTCTTCAATTCTTAAATCCCTTAAGAATTGAAGAAAAAAGGTTTAGGCTTCAAGTTCAGAAAGGGTTTTTCACAGTGAGAACGGTGTCCTCTGACATATTCTATTGGTGAACAATACCCCAGATAGTTTATTGTATGGCCCGTTAATGTATTTATACACAGTAATCATATCACCATGCAAGCACTTTTTCCTTTAGTGAACATAATTGTAACTTATCCAATCTGTCTTCATATTCAAGCTCCCTCTTTTTTATTTTAGTTGCCCTCCTATGTACCCTTTCCATTTCCAAGATGTCCTTTTTATATGAAGGATTCCAAGATTGAATTGTATATTTCAAATGAGGCCTTACCAAAGCTTTGTAAAGAGGGAGAGTAATATTTATCTATCTTAAATCCATACCTCTCTTTATGCAAGACAAAAATAATGCTGGTTCTAGCTGTTGCTATGATGGAAAACAGTTAGTCAGGAAAATACTCACGGGAGCTCCAACCCCAGCGTTTCCACGGCGCTCAACGCTCCTTCACCGCACAACCACAGCAATGCAGATCCGTAACAGAAGATACAAAATTGAAGCAGGCAGCACGCTGGAATTTGTTAAAAGCAATTCTTTATTCCAAATCATTAAAAATGTAACAAAACGCCAAGCAGCACCAAGGAGTTGGGACAAATGTAGACACAGGTGATGCCTGACGCGTTTCGTGACGTCAGTCACTTCATTGGAGGTTTATCAAGTTCTAGCTTCAATTGTGTATCTTCTAGCTGTTGCTGCCTGGCATTCTTACTATATTTTGTTATCCACCAAAACTCCAAGATCTTTTTCCAATGTGGATTCACTTAACACAGAGCCATTTATAGTAGAAGCAGCACAAGAATGCATCGCCATTTATCAACATTGAATCTTATCTGCCACTTAGCAGTCCAATGAGCCAATCTATCTACAGTAGATCTATCTGCAACGATTGCACATTCTCTGTAGCTTTTAATAGTCACTCTGTAGCTTTTAATAGTCATTAACGTTTTGTATTATGAGCAAACACAGAGACCTTGCTGAAAATACCCACTTCCAAATCATTAATAAACAGGTTAAATAGAAGTGGCCCCAACACAGAACCCTGTGGCACCCCACTTAGAACTTTAGTCCATATTGATAAAGCCCTATTGATAACAACACTCTGCATCCTATCCATCAACCAATTTTCATTCCATGTAAAAATGTGCCTCCCCAGACCAACAGACCTTAGCTTATACATTAGTCACCTATGGGGGACTATTAGCAAAATCCAAGTATACTACATTTGCTGCTATGCCAGAGTCTAAACACCTACTTACTTCCTCATAAAGGCCAAGCAAGTTAGTATGACAAGATCTATTCCTCCTAAATCCATGCTGGTTACTACTTATAATGTCAGCCCTTGAAACATACTCTAGAATATCAAACTTTCTGTATCTTCCCCACCACTGAAGTTAAATTTACAGGCCTGTAATTACCCGATTGTGAATGACTACTACCCTTTATGAATATTTAAAAATATTTTTTTACAATCCAGAGGCACTTCGGGACATATGGGAATCTGCAAAGATAAGAAACAGTGACCTGGATAAAATTAACTTATCCCTAATGACTCAAGAATATATTTTACCGGTCCAGGAGCTTTGTTACTATTAAACTTATTTGGTTTTTTTCTACACCATTTTAACCAAAGAGTTATTGTCCCTATACTGGCAAACTAAGCTGGCTCTTCCCTCCATGCAGTCAGTCAAAGCTGTGACAAATGACATCCCAACCAATCACTGCGCATGCTTAAGCTTCTAAAAAGCTCATTGAGCAGAAGGAGGAGGCAGATACCTTTGCATATATTTTTTAGTTATTATTAAATAATAAATTAAATATGTATGTAATAAGCTGTTAAAACTAGCAGTTAACTGACAGATCCGACAAGTCACCAGTTTTTTGCATTACGTGCTGACATGCCTTTTAAGACTAAAATAATAGTAAAGCAATGGAACTGTCTTCCATTGGATGTGGTGATGGCAAGTTCATTTAATATTTAAAAAAAAAAAAAAAACTGGATGAGTTTCTAAAAATAAAGAATGTTGCATGTTACTGGTATTGATACACAAAGTTGGATCCAGGGATATTTCCGATTTCAGGAAGGATTATTTAATTATATAAAATAATATAATAATATCATCTACACAAAGTTTAGTAATTGTTCTTGCTCTTCTTGATCTGTTATCAATGGGGCTGACATCAGTATCTGTACATGTAAAAAAATGATTCAATTACCACTTGAAGGTACATTTACATTTGTAATGTTAAACATATAAAACAAATATTACATTAATTTAGGTCCCCCGTGTATTTGGAGGTAAAAAGTTATCAGTAGCGTTTCTTTTACATAAACTATGCTACTGAAAGCTGAAGAATTCTTCTGATTTAGAAGTCAGCCAACACTTCTACTAGTGGCTGTTTATTAAGGGGCTGTTTGGCTTCCTATTAGATCCACATCACGGATTTAGAGAATATTATAAAAACTGAAATAGGCGAAAGACTGCAAGTAGTCACATTCAACAAAAATCTAAACCGTAGGGAATACTATGATTTATTTTTTATTGGCCAAAGCGAGTTTCCATAAGCACAGTTTTATATTGTGGAACATATAAAAATATACAGGCCCTATTCCTACTTAAGATGTAATTCTGCTAACTTTATATTGTAAACTCACTTACTGTGCAAAACTATGCCACATCTACATTCTATAAAAGGAAAATGCAATTCCCATTCAGGGACAATAAAATGAAAAATGAATATTACATCATGCAATACTCCTTGGCAGCAATTATTTAAATAGAAACAAGCCAAACGTACCACAATATTTTTTTTCCTTTAAGTTTACAAAGCCCCATAGCAAGTCCTTTTTTATATTTCAATTAATTTACCCAATAGATGCCTTAGCATGCCATAAAGCATGAAAATAGTTTAAAGGATAACTAAGGTTAGAAGCTATGTACCCAAATGTATAGTCCTTATTGTGCCCTTTAGCAGCAAAGATCTATTTTTCCACAGGGGTTTGCAGGAATTGGCAACTTAAATTATAAATGCATGTCCAGTATTCATCTTCCAGGTTAGTGTGCTGGAAGAAAGCCTGGCAGATATAACCAAAAGTGCAAAAAGGAGTTTTCTTTGTGCTGGCGCTTGTCAATAAAACAATTTTGGGTACTGGGTACAGTACCTTTCATTTTAAATGCTTTAAAAAACAAACCTCTTTCTGCGCTACAATTTTTTATTGATAGATTTAAGACTTTCGCTCTGGTTATTTGATTAAGTGGAGAGTTAATATAGAAAGCTTTTAATCTAAAATTCTACATGATATGGGCATGTTATGACTTGGCTATATACCAAGAGTCACTATCACTCTCTATTGCCCACTTTAGGCAGTGCACCTATCAAGTAGCCCATTGTGAATAGGGCTTACCCATTCCAAATCTTTAATGTCAGCTATCTGGTGGCATTAAATTTTCGTTTTAAAGAGCCATTATAGGCTATTTGTGTCTTAAATAGTACCAAGAATTACGGTAACTGACTTTAAGACACAACTAACGGCGGTTCACGTTTGTGAAGGCCATACACATTCACAACGTGAATTTGCTACAAATTACAATCAGGAGGAATCGTTAGAGATGCACAAAACTGGCGAGTCCACGGAACTTATGGAAGTTTCAAAAATACGGTTCAAACCCAATTGATTTAAAAATTTTCTAAATTTTGACCGCTTTTTAATGGAATTTATAATTTTCTAATGCGATCTTTGATTTTCTAATTTTGTTTTCGATATAAAGATTTGAAATTTTCGAAAAATCCTTCAGACCAGTGGATTTTCGAAACTCGTAGTTCTGAATCAAAACCAGTTTTTTTTTTTTTCTAAACCAGATTTATCACTAGTAGACATGGCCGAAACTCTGAAAATCCGTTCCACTTGAGGTTTCTCAGATTTTCGAAAAAATGCAAAAATTCAAAAATCCACGAGCGGAACCATCAAAGTCAAGGAAAATTTTTTTTCTGACATTTCCACCTAAAATAATAGTTTAAATAGCAATGGTAACTTACTGTAAATGGCTGTGGCACCTGGGAAATGGTCTGGGGAGCATGTATACCAAAGCTTGTTTAAACACTAATTTTCCCCACAATCTGGCAGTTTTCGGGTTTCCGCAAGGGTTATGGACGAATTAGAGGGTTACAGAATGATACATTCAAGGGTTTATGAAAATTGCCCGCTACATTCAAGGGTTACCAAAATCGAAGGCTACATTTGAGGGTTACCGAAATCAAACACCACATTCGAGGGTTACCAAATAATACATACAAGGGTTACCAAGCGATACATTTGAGGGTTACCGAAATCGATCAATGCATCCTCAATAATCTTCGAAAATTCTAAAGTTTTCGAACATGGTTCTGAAAAAAGTTCAGAAAGCGGAGTTTTCTCGGAGATCTGCCACGAAACGGGATTCGGATACATGATCCGGTTCTTTCTAATCATTAGCAATCGCTCCGAATATTCTGTAAATTATTATTTAACTTATCAGTGATGTCTGTCTATGGGTGCTTCGAATTGCAAAACCAAAGGCCTGTGCTACACTGATGATGGCTCAATAAAGCCAAAACCGGTCTGTTGTTGGCGCTCTGGTTTTGCATTTAGCTTGTGGAATGCTGTAAAAAAGACTATTACTGTATATAATAGGTATTGAATTTCCTAAAGGCTACCATGGAAACTAACCAGAAGTCTCCTTTCAATATGCTGTAAATAGAGCCATCTTTGTGCGGCCACACATTTTGCAATGTTATCGCCACCCTCTACTTTAGCAAAGAAAGCCAATAACAATGAAATGGAAATTTTCAGTCTGGCCTCATAGACCCTGATCCTGACAGCGGGGGTTTGTACAGGCTCACCACGTTAAACAGATGGCTCGGGTGCAATCAGAACTAGGCCCTTCACTTGGGTCCTGATCAAAGCATAACAGACACCAATATCACTGTGTGCACCAAGAATCCAAGCCACTTTTGCATTCTGATTAATAAAAAAACTTTATGTCCCCATTGAAACATAAACAGAAACACCTGGTGAGTTTTAGGCAGAAGTTCAACCTTAATGATAAGAAAATGATTAATCTGTGTCTATGATTACAGGTGGAATTTAGCCCAAAAAGCCTCAGCTGTTTCTGTTTTACGCTTTGATGGAGAAATAAAGTTGTTTCTGATGTGTACACAGCGATACTGGTGTCTAATAGGCAGTGTAGGGTTCATGCTAAATAAGCTCAAGGTGTGGCATGCAAGATCACATGTTATACCCAAAGTGTGATAATTACACCTCATTGTAATAAACATTATATTTAAAGGAAAATATTGTGCTGGCAATTTTTCTCTTTGTTTTTGTGATATGATGTGAATTATGTACAGGGGCATATCTAAACATCACAGGGGCCTGCAACAAAACTATAAAACATTTTTACAGCAGCTGCCTGGGGAGGTATGTCATATATATATATAGATATATTATAGATATCTCTATTGTCTGAAGTGCCTGCTCATTAAAGCTCCCAACCTGCAACACCCCATTTGGTTGACTATTATTTGGTGTATGGGCGCTGAGTCGGGCTGACTAGCTATTCAGTCCAGTGCCATTGAGGATTTTACCTGATGGATCCTCAGCAACGCCCAAACGAAAGTCCATGTACCAAACGATAATCAAATGAAATGGTTGCTCGGCTTCTACTCGTGTGTCGCTTGTAGGGCATTTTGACTTTACTTTGCTCTTCATTTATTAAAAAAGTAAAATCTTACTTGCAATGCCCTATAACCTAGGCCTTACTAGGTTTATTTGCTTACATTTGTTTTCTAAACTTAGTTCATTCTACTGCCAGCCTTCTGCTGCTTATTCCAATCACAAAAGCAGCAGAAGGGCCCGCCTCCTCCTGCAAATGCAGAAGAAGAGAAAGGTAGGGGTCATTTAACACTACCCAGGGGGCTCAGCATTGGGCAAATCTGTCATTTAATGATGATGAATATGGTACAAACATTTGCATAGTGTGAAAACAGGGAAAGCGGGAACTTTCACAAACAACCATGGCTATATAATAAAATTCTGCAAAACTGAATATATCCCCCACAAAGTCGACACTGAAAATAATGCAGTCTATATGTATGAATAATAGAATAGAATTAATATTAGATTTCACCTATGAATTCTGTAACTCTTAGAGTTATCCGTTGCAACATTAAGTCATGGGCTCTAATCTACAATCAACTACATCTGGAAATAGTTTATTAGGTTCAACCTGTTATATATATTGTTTTATTGCACATACAACAGCAATTCATTTGGAAGACTTGATAGTAATGTTGCCTGATTTATACCTGATTTCCTTTTAAAGATTGTAGATTTATATCTGCTTATTATACTCTATACCCTATAAATACACCTTCAATTCAATTCAACATACAATTTCTGAGCTGCATTAATATAGTCCAGTTTTTCAAATTAGTCCATCTAGTCTGTCCATATTTCTGCACTGAGTTTACTAATTTAATGTCAAAAATAATATATTTACAGACTCTAGAGATTGTTATTAAGGGGAATTTTCCCCCTTAAGACAAAAAAAAAAACTGGTTAATTGTCAGTTACCTGCCCCCAGCCCTGATATATTTTACACTTTATTATTTGCATTACAAACCAGATTTTTAAGGATTCAATTCTGTCAAAATAAGCTGGCCCCTCCTTCCATGCTGTCAATCAAGGCTGTGATTGCTTACAATCACAACCAATGATTGACTGCTGATCACCTGCTGCCTCCTCTGCCCATGCTCAAGCTTATAAAAAGCTCATAGAGCAGAGGGAGGAGACCGATCCCTTTACCAGAAAGGAATAGAACGTATCATTAAATATCTGGTTACAAATTCTTGTAATAAACTGGGATAAATTCGCAGTTGTGGTTGAGGGCAGATTACTGACAAGTCACCAGTTTTTTGTTTTAAGGGTGGACATGTCCTATGATAATTTTATAAAGATTCATCACAAGTTGAAAAAAAAAAATAGGTTGGCTTAAAGCAACATAATTAATTTATTGCAAATCTACCAAAAAAGATCGTTATTTCATATTATCCCAGTGTACAGGTATCCTGAGCACATAACAGTGTTTATTCATTATCTCCAACCTCAAATCACAGAGTAAGAAGAAAAGGTGGAAATAATCCCTTTTGTTTGGATTACGGATGTTGACTGTGAAAATAAACTCTTGCAAGATGATTTCTAAGGGACACTTCTTATCTACCATCCACCCCACACTTTTTATCTTAGATTTATTTATTTTAAACATACAGTAGTAATAATGATTATACAATTTGCAATGTTACGGTGTGGATTAAATTAGCAAACGGGTCATGGATACTAGTATCTACCATTCAGCTTGCAGCATACTTAATTTACAAGTGGGTTACATAGCCAGGACTAGACTCCAAAAAGAGCCAGTAGGCAGTAGATAGTTCCCTTTCCTAGATAAAATTGTAAGGCCACCACAGGAGACTTAACTGGTCATTTAGTACTAACTTACTTTTGACGGTCGAGTTTCAACAACTGCCTGTCAATCTTCTGGAATAGTGAGATAACTAGCAAAACATCTTCAAGAACTAAACTTTGATCTAACTGAGTACCGCAGATCTAAAAGGTATACAGGATTATTCAATAAAAGTTCTTATCGTTATAAAAATGCTGCTAATTTTGCACCAACCAATCAGACGTTAGCTTTCTAATGTTAAATAATATCTGATTGGTTGGGACAAAATTAGCGCCATTTTTAAAGATAAGAACTTTTATTGCATTTTATCTATATATATATATATATATATAGCGCCAAACTCCTCTTGCACTCCTCCGTCTTGTCAATAGCCCAGGTGCCGTACCGGAAAGCAACTTATACAAAACCATCAGAACCCCCAGGGCACTCACGGGACTTGTACCGAATAACATGCAACACTGTCGGAACTGCGATCAACGCGTTTCAGCCATTACATCGGCTGTCCTCAGGATCGTAGAGTTCCTTTTACACCCTGCCATCTTTAAAGGTAAGTTGGGCCACTCCCAACTCAACCTTATCAGTGCCTGCTACCATGTGCAACATTTACAACTTTATTAGTGCATAAAAATTTGGGAAACCACCATTAAAACATTTAACATATAACTGTAGAGGCAGTCTTGTAGCGTCTTGTATGGTTCATTAGATAGCCCGTATCAGTTTGACAGTATGGTTATAATTATTTTCTACTTTGTGACTATAGAGGAGACTTTACTGCAGGGCTTCTATATTTCTATATTTATATATTGCTCTATTTATTACACACTTAGTATTTAAGAGTTTTGTAATATATTTGTTTTTAATGTTTTAATGGTGGTTTCCCAAATTTTTATGCACTAATAAAGTTGTAAATGTTGCACATGGTAGCAGGCACTGATAGGGTTAAGGTTGAGTTGGGAGTGGCCCAACTTACCTTTAAAGATGGCGGGAGTAAAAGGAACTCTACGATCCTGAGGACAGCCGATGTAATGGCTGAAACGCGTTGATCGCAGTTCCGACAGTGTTGCATGTTATTCGGTACAAGTCCCGTGAGTGCCCTGGGTTCTGATGGTTTTATATATATATATATATATATATATAGCAAATGGCACTCTATAGCACGGTCTCTCAAAGGGCGTGCCAGGGCACACTGGTGTGACTTCCCACTTTTGGTAGTGGAAATATTTTTGCCAGTATAACTTACATTTTTGTTATTTTGTATTCTAAAAATATGTATTGAGATGAAATTACAACAGTCAATGTAGCGCAACCATTGATTTGAATACAATTTACACTGTAAAGTGCATAAAATATGTGTAATTACAACTTTATGTCCAAGATTAAGAACAAAGATGTACCTCGAGAAAATTTTCAACTGCCAAGTTTGCTACGGTCTGAAAATTTTTGAGAACCACTGCTCTGCACCATATGTTATATTATGTATGGCACTCTATATGTTATATTGTATATGGCACTCTATATGTTATATTATATATGGCACTTTATATGTTATATTGTATATGGCACTCTATATGTTATATTATATATGGCACTTTATATGTTATATTGTATATGGCACTCTATATGTTATATTGTATATGGCACTCTATATGTTATATTGTATATGGCACTCTATCTGTAGTAGAACTCAGTGTATGAGCAGAGCAACAGTTGTGATGTATTTATGATGGAACTCTAGCACTGCCGTGTCAATCTTTTACTGATAGGTGGTCAAGTCACATTCTCTTGACCACCATACCTAGTTTAAAATCTCCTCCAACCCTCTAGCCATCTTTCCCCCCAAAACAGCTGCACCATCATCAGTAAGGTGCAACCCATCCCTACTAAATAGCTTGTAGCTGACAGAAAAGTCAGCCCAGTTCTCAAAAAAACCAAACCCCATTTCCTTACATTAACCTCTTAGCCATGCATTGCCTGTTCTCCATCTTCACTCCCAACTGACTCTCCTTTCTCCACACTCTCCCCCAGGACAAATGTATGCAGATCTCTGATCCTAGGGATGACTCTCAGTTAATGTTGCCCTCACCTCCTTCTGCTACTCTTTGATCTCTGCATCCTGTTCCCTATCCAGAAGTCTCTCACATGCTTCTGTCCTTTCCACTCACTACATATCCTCCTTATCCCATGTCCTCTGTATTACAGAAGCACTGTAATCACGTGCTTACCCTTATACAGTACTAACCCACATATTCAATTCCACCCTAACATCTGGAATTTTCGGTTCCATTTTTAAGCATGCCCATGTTAAACTAACATGTAAAAAAAACTATAGCCCAATCTCTCTCCAGCATCACTAATTACCTTCATAACCTGGACCCTTTGCAGTCTGGTTTCCGTCCTGCACATTCTACCAAGATTCATTGTGAATGATCTGCAGGTTGCAAAGGCCAATGGTCACGTTTTTCTATTCTTATCCTTCTTGACCTCTCCTCTGCTTTCCACACTCCTCTGCTTTCCACACCATTGATCATTCCTTCCTAATACAGATACGTCACTTCTTGGGCATTTGGAATGGAGTGGCATACTGGTTTCTATCCTATCTCTCTAACTGAACTCTGTACCTTATGCTTAAAACACCTCTTCTCTGGTTCCTCTTAGTGTAGGGGTGCCCCAGGGGTCTGTTCTTGGACCCTTATTGTTCTTCTTCTACACTATTTCCTTCCTAGAGATGTAATAAGCTCATTTGGCTTCAAGTATCACTTATATGCAGATAAACAATTATACTTGTTCACCCCTGTACTAACTCTTGACATCCAATCATGTATCTTAGGCTGTCTCCTTGCCATCTCCTCTAAAATGTCACACTGTTCCCTTAAATTAAATCATTCTAAAACTGGACTAATCATTTTCCCACCTAAACCTGCTCCTATCCCACCTTTCTCTATTTTTGTTGACAATACCCCAATATTCCCTATCCAATCAGCATGCTGCCTAGGGGTAATTATCGACTACTCACTCTAGTTTTCTAACCACATTACCTATGTTGCTAAAACTGCTGCTTTTTCCTTCCCAATATAGCTAAAATATGCAGTTTCTCGCATCCTATCGCGCCTAGACTATTGTAACCTACTACTTACTGGCCTTCCTGCTTCCCACCTCTCTCCCCTTCAGTCTATACTAAACTCTGCTGCACATATTGTTTCACTCTCTAATAAGCAGGATCCCAAATCTCCTCTGTACTGGGCAACAACCTGGCTCCCTGTTAAACAGAGCATTGCAAAATCCTTCTCCTAACATTTAAATCCCTTCGCTCTGCTGCAATTCCTTAAATTTCCTCTGTAGTGTCCCCATATTTTCTCACCCCAACCCTTCAATCATCACAGATCCAGCTCCTGTACAGACCTCCCCACTGCTCCCTCTTGCCTCAAACTTTTCTCTCTTGTAGCTCCCATCTTCTGGAATATAATCTGGGGTCCCAAGCACTTTAAATTTTACAGGCAGTTAGTTCTTTAAAAAAAGAAGCCGAATTATACTTGCAGCCCTTTACTCCCGCGGCGTCTCCTCCCGGCTCCCTCTTCGGAGGAAGTTTAAAACGGGCCGGACCCCCTGAGAGTCAGCCAATCACAGATGCGGCTGCCAGCAATGCATAGGTTGCGGGAAAGAAGGGCTGTAAGTATGATTTGGCTTCTTTTTTTAAAGAACTAATGTGGAGGTTAGGGGTGGGCAGGGGTTAGCTACACCATATTAAAAGCATTTCACGCTAGGTCAACTATAAGGAGCAGAGATTTAAGGTAAGGATGTTTTTAAACTACACAGTGGGGTCAGTATGGGATTAAATTTTAGTTTTGAGGGTGGACATGCCCTTTAATCACACTGAAAGGCAATTTGCTTAGCACTCTGTGTGCTGCACAAGGAATCACATAAAGGGAGAGATCACCCTTAAATATCACACTGACAAATCTAAAGCATATTAAATTATCTATGAAACATTCTACCAAGTCCGTTTTATTTTTCACCGCTAACCATTTTGGATCCAGTCCAGTTAGCCAAGGACATCCCAACACTACAAAGCCCTTATGTAAATACTTTAAGAGTCTTGTTCTATCCATTAGGATCGCACAGTTATTGTTTCAGCCCTTGACTAAGCCATCCAATCTATTAGTAGGAACATTTTTGGAGAGGTAAATGAACTGTCTCGACTGCTTATTTTGGCAGCCATTTGGATTAGTGGGAGGTGGCAAAGAAGAAGAAAATGAGGATGGCTGAAAGTATTTACATAAAACCAAAGCCAAGCGACTAAAGAGAAAGAGAAGGATAAATCACGGTCTGTCAATGCTGACAAGTTTAGGCTGCTACCAGTCCACTCCTGTGCTCAGTATAAGCAATGCACTTAAACTGTAGAAGGTCACAGTGTTTTTTTTCCCCATCTGTTTTTTTTTTTCCAAATGTAAATGCGCCCCATGCTTAAATATCACATTAAATGATTTGCAGAAATAAGGCTGCAAAGCTTCACACAACACTTCAATGATAATATTTTTCAGAGTACTTCTTAAGTATGAGTCAGGGTACAAGATTTCCCAGAAGAGCAGGAAAAAAAATCCATAGATCATGTGAGACGTATTATATTTTTTTGCTGGCTTTTTCATGGGACAGTGTATCACACAACCAGTTCGACACTCCAAAAATTAATTTTCGGTAGGTTTTTCTTGTCCCTGTGTCAAGCTCCATTATCCTGTCTTGAAGCTTTAAATTACAGTTTTAAGCTAACATAAAGGCTACAAGTTCAACCGGGACCCTAGTACACTTTTGACTCCAGTTGCGTTGACCGTTGCTTTAAAGACTCAGCAAGGCCAAGTAAATATTTTACCCTTAATAAATCAGCTCTCCAATAACAGCACAAAACATACAAAAATACACAAAGTCAAGAGATCAACAGTCTGCACAGTAAACAAAGGACAAAACAAATGAAATGAAATTCAAACAGTAGTTCTAGAACGTAAACCTCAGTGTAAACTTTATAACTTGGTTCAAAAGAATTGATGTTTTGGGAAAATCATGTGCAGACTTTTGTTTATTTTGACCTTCTGGGCCACATGTTCATGATTTAAAGGGCAACTGAACTGAAAAAGTTAATTTGCCTCATGTAAATTTATAAATGAATACATGTAATTAGCACTTACTCCAAGGTGACTCTGTTTCGGCATGCCTTCAATGAAATGCTTGTTTTGCTTAGACTCAGTATCTCTCAAACATTCGTAAGAGTAGAAAAAGCACAGTAACTTACAGTAGATGGCTCAGGCACCTGGAAAATGGTCAGTGGAACATGTACATTTCACCTAAAGGTTAATAAAAACAAGCTTCCTTTACACACAAGCTATTTTTGAGCATTTATGTTTATACGAGGCTACTTTTGGTTACCCTAACAAGTATCCTTGTATATTCGATAACCCTAAAAAAGTAGCCTAGATAACCCTTGCCCTCGAAAAGTATCATTGATAACCCTCAAAAGTAGCCTCCTTAACCCTTGAAACAGTGGCGTAACTAGGAATCACTGGGTCCCCTATGTATTTTCATTACATTTTCGACCCAGATTCCATCTCTAATCACTACGACTGGAAGAAGGGATTTCCCACCATGCAATTCACACATACCAAAAAGTCAAAATGCACACAGTATACAGCATGCCACCTCTCTGTTAACATTCCAGCTACAGCAAAACATCCCACAGCAGAAGAATTTATGATAATAAGTCACTTGAATGACAGCTGGAATGCAAGATGCTTCAGGTAGGATATCTAAAGAAATAAGGGACATATCAACAACAAAAAAAGTAATAGTAGGGAAAAATTATAGTTTTCAGTAATGGGCAATTTAAAAAAAGTATAGATTCCTTTTAAAAAATGTATTTTCTTTAAAAATTCTTTGTGTGTTCCTGTACAGTCTTGCATTTTATGTTTTTTGCATTTATGTTATAGTAGTGTAAAATGTTCTTGCAGTTTTTTTTGGGTTAGATAGTGATAGCCGCACACTATGGGCTATATTTATAAACCAGGGGTATCCTTAAATAACTCTTTTTTTATATAATCATCTTAAATAACTCTTATTGTAAAATACCACTCATAAGACCTTTTGTCACGAGAAAATAAAGTTGCCCTTGTATCTTCTTGTGGTGCGTAAAGGAGGTGTGCGTTGTGGAAGTGGACTTGGCTTATAGAGGTAAGAGTAAAGGGTAGGACATCTGAATACCAGAAAAGTCTGCGCCAGGTGAGTCATGGTAGTCACTGCTGTATGTGGCACATCACATCAAGTAAGTATCCACCGCACATCGGTCCATCAGTAAAAAGTAATTTATTGTCAACATTTCAGTGATTGTGCAGCATCTTTTTCAAAACTTTACAAGACTTGTTTTAAATGAATTATTAATGATAGATCGGTGTATGGTGGATTCTACTTATTTGCTTTTAGAGGTAGGTGACTAAAACTGGGTGGTGTACTGGAGGGCTGACTTAATACTGACTGTTGAACTGGAGGATTGACTAAACACTGTCTGGTGAACTGGTAAATACTGTAAAAGATGCCCATAGAGAATTGTAAATACAACATGTGCCCACACAGACAGGTAAATATAGGATGCCCTCATGCCCAGGTACATACAAGTTTGCCCTCAGTGACTGATACAAATAAGTTAGCTGTAAAGCAAAATGGAACCAGAATGCTACACAGATAAACAGGTGATATGAGGGAAATAATCCCTTTATAAGGGAAATAATCATTTTATTTAGACACAAAACAGTCCAACATTACAGGGAATATATCCACGCTTCCTCTGAGGACTGGTACATATGAGTTTGCCCATAATGATTGGTACGTATAAATTTGCCCAGAGTGACTGGTACATACAGGTTTGCCCACCGTGACTGGTACATACAGATTTGCTAACAGTGACTGGAACATACATGTTTGCCCAGAGTGAATGGTACATACTAGTTTGTCCACAGTGAATAACACATACAGTACATACAGGTTTGCTCACAGTGACTGGTACATACAGGTTTGTTTACAGTGATTGGTACATACAGCTTTGCCCACAGTGAATGGTACATGCAGATTGCCAACAGGGACTGGAACATACATGTTTGCCCACAGGGACTGGTAAATATAAGAATATACTACTGTCTAGATGTGGTGGCAGGCAGGCAGGCAGAGGCAGGATAAGGATAAGAGACACACACCGCAGTTACTGGCAAGTTTGCCAATAGCGACTGGTACATACAGGTTTTCCCACAATGACTAGTTCATACAGTTTTGCCCACAGTGACTGATGCATACAGGTTTGCCCCCAAGGACTGGTGCATACAATAAGATATTATTGTTCTAGATGTGATGGCAGGAAAGCAGAGGCAGGATAAGGACGAGAGACATACACAGCAGTTACTGCAGGACTCATCATTTTTTAAAACAAATTAATAATGAATGTACTGTAGTGCCATTTTATTTAATCTATAATGATTGTCTAATGCTGGACATATCTTGTCTCAATATTTGATTGATTGAGCAATCCATCGTTATTACCTGCCATTGTTTGATTGTGTGATTGACATTAGAGCACAATAACTATTGCATAATGATTAAACCAGTTGATTGGTTGGTTGATATTTGGAGCCATCTGGAATATGCCTTGATGATTTTCTCTCTTTGTTTGTACTAATATTTTGGTTGGTGACTTTGCCTGTCCCTAACCCCAACTAATATATTTAGAACATTATTAGAGGCATTACTAACCAGATATTTAAGGATAATTTTTGCCTCCATTCTGGCTGAGTAAACTGGCTCCTCCCTCCATGCAGTCAATCAAGGCTGTGACTGCTGATATTCCAATCAATGATTGCCTGCTGTTTCCCCTGCTGCCTACAATGCACATGCTCAAGTTCCTAAAATCTTAAAAGCCCATTTAGCAGCTTATAAAAAGCTCATTGAGCAGAAGGAGGAGGCAGATAATTATTCCAGAATGGAACTTATCATTAAATATCTGTCTACACAAGTCCTCAGTTTTTTTATTATAAGTGTGGATATGCCCTTTAAGGAATGCTATTATTATTTAGGTAGGAGTATCCTTTTTAAGGACCGGTATTCTTATTTAACAATCAGTA
The DNA here is from genome assembly GCA_019447015.1 of Hymenochirus boettgeri. Taxonomy (NCBI): domain Eukaryota; kingdom Metazoa; phylum Chordata; class Amphibia; order Anura; family Pipidae; genus Hymenochirus; species Hymenochirus boettgeri. The sequence goes on along the minus strand of CM033473.1, from coordinate 267,495,437 downwards.
TTTAGGTATCATTATTAAGGAATGAGTTGTGTTGTGTAAAATAATTAACCATGTTATTAAAATTTGGACATTTAGAAAACATTTGATGCATACTGTATACATATATGTGTGTGCATAGTTTAGGATGTCTGTGTAAATAGTACATGTTTAGGCAATAACAATATATATAACCAGCCTTGTCAACAATTACATTTTCTCGGTTTCATTTTTTTATATTGTTTTCTGGCCATTTCATCTGGCTTGCCATTTAAGTGTCTAAACCTTTGCTATGAAAGTAGACATCTACATTTTTCCATTTAGTATTATGCGTTTTTTGTTTATATCCATAATTCCTTGTGTAACATCTAATAAAGTACAACCAACTCTATTTTCAACAGTTGGCAAGACATTTGCGTACATAAGATTAAATGTAACGTTAAAACAAACCTACAAATAATCCTCTGTGATTTAAATGTTAGTGCCTGGATATACAAATGGATTAGTATAGTATAGTATAGTATTTGAGGTCGAATAAAGACATACGTCCATCCAGTCCAACCCATCTAGCAATATCCTCATTTCCTGCCTAACTGTTGATCCAGAGGAAGGCAAAAAACCCCCACCAAATTTATGAAGGGGGAAAAAATTCCTTCCTGACTCCAAGTGGCAATCGGAAATTTCCCTGGATCAACTCTACTTTATGTATCAATACCAGTAACTTGCAACATTCCTTGTTTGCAGAAACTCATCCAGCTTTTTTTTGAAACTGACCAATGAACCTGCCATTACAACGTCCACTGGAAGACAGTTCCATAGCTTTACCGTTCTCACAGTGAAAAACCCTTTCCGAGCTTGAAGCCTAAACCTTTTTTCTTCAAGTCTTAAGGGATGTCCTTGTGTCTTTTGACATGTTCTATTGGTGAACAATGCCCCAGATAGTTTATTGTATGGCCCTTTAATGTATTTATAAACTTCTTTTTTAAGTGTTTATGGTAGATACGTTTATATATAAGCTTAAATAAAACAGAATATTAATGAATGAAACTGAAAATGTCGAAGTCCAGATTTAGACACTGATTCCTTTACTATAAAACAATTTTGGTATTGTTAAAGGAAACATTTTACTATAATAATGTTAGAGTTCTTAGTGGGGAATAGCTATGTACTTTAATGTTAACACACCTCTGATTTGGCCCAGGAGACCGTGACCTCAGTGCAAACTATTGTAAAACGTATTTATTTAAATTTCTAGAGGCTTCCATTGTGGTTACCATTACGTAGGAGCTAGTTAAAGGGCATGTTCCCTCTTAACACAAAAAACTGATCACTGATCAGTTACTTGCACCAAATACCAACCAATATATTCAGCACATTATTAGATGTATTACTTAACAGAAATTTAAGGATAAGTATTGCCACTCCCTCCATGCTGTCAATCAAGGCTGTGACTGCTGACATTACAATCAATGATTGACTGCTTTTTCCCTTGCTGCCTCCTCTGCACATGCTCAAGTTCCTAAAATCTTAAAAGCCCATTTAGCAGGGGGAGGAGTTGGCAGCCTCTGCCAGAAGGTGAGAGACTGGGGGTAATACTAGTTAGAAATGCTATGTTATAAAAATCAAAAAATAGCAGTTGGGGTTATGGACAAATAAATGGGTCAAATATAAAGGTCAGTAATTTGGAATACATAAGGTATAAAATAATAGTCAGTGTTAGTGTGTTTTGGAAGCAACAGACACCCCCCCCCCTCAACCCCTGCTCCAGTATAAGGTCTACACCGTAGAATAACTAAAGTCAGAAGTATAGAATATATAAATAATAGGCTAAATAAGTGGGCTCTATGAGAGCCTGATTACCTACGTCCTCTATTCTACTTCACCTACAAATATTTCTCTCTTCTTACCTTTCCATAAAGTAATGGCTGAGGCTCTTATCTGAGGATTTGATTGCCTATCTAGCATATTTGTATTTCTGGTCATTTTAATACCTAGAATACACAATGCTTCACCTTTGAATTACAATTATTCTCCTATTTTCTTATTATCCTCTGTGAAGAGGAACCTTATCTTGCCTGGCAATGCTGGGAACATGTGCACAGTAATCCCTCTCATTTATTTACTGTACCAGTGTATTGAAACACCTAACTCTAACTCTAGATTCACTTGACTAAAATTTCCTTTGGTGTTTCGATCCCACTTCCGTGTTTGTGATCTAGCCAATGAGAAGACATGCTTTTTCAGAGTGCGTCTCTTCATTGGCCAAGTTTCCGACGGACTTCAGGATCAGAGCACCGAAGCAAACTTCAGGTGAGAAAGGGAATCCAAGACAGTGTGGTTTAGGTCCTTATACTGGGTACCAGTGGTTTTGGTGGAAACTGTAACTGTAACTAATATATGCAAGCTTACATGTAATGTTCATATTGGAGAAACAAGAGAATCATATGAATCCAAGCATTTACCATAATTTTACAGTAAAGTTTTTGGGTATATGTCATGTTTTTAAGATTTTTTTCCCTGTATTTAAACCGCCATCTAACCATTGGGAAAATGGATTTTAAGGCAGAACTAATTTATACAGTGACTCTCTTATTCTTAGGTTCCATACATTGGGGAAACACCTGTACGTACTACAACTGCTTACTGTAAAATGTGCAATTAGACATATTTAAGGTATTAAGGTGCTTGGCCCCATCAACAGATCTTTAGATGAGCTATGGAAGTAATTTGGGAGTTTAACTGTAAGAATTTGCCGTGTATCAAATGTACAGAAAAAAAACATCTAAGCCATTTCCAAGTTTAACAATGGCTCAGATTGTTCAGCATTTAGATCCAAGAATTTTCTGTCTAAGGACTGATCCCTAAAGCGTTTCTCATGCTTGATAGTTTCCTTTTTGGATGAACTTCATAATATGAAAAGAAATTTTTCTTCCCTGGGAAATTATTGACTTTTTAGCTTGTATTTTCAATATACTAAACAAAACCATAAATTACTAAAACAAAAGTGTTATTGACGCTTAGACAAGAGTTACATCCAATGTGTGTTGTTACCAAGTAGAACATGGTTTTTGTCTCACTGGTATGTCTAGAAGATCCAGGTGCTTATAGCCAGGAGCAAAATGTCTACTGAGAATCAGCTCACTCAAAGATTCCCAGCTAGTTCTATCTACCCGGTTTAATTAAAAGATCACGAGAACCCATGTATCCTGTAATTAAAAATAGCATGGTAAGAGTTATACATTTTTAATATTTGCATATTCTATTGCATGTGGCACATATCCAACAGCCACTGGCATGGAACTCGAGGGCCAAAAAACAAAAAAAACAATATTGCAGTCTATATTTACAATATATTGAGTGAATCAATAATTATATCTAATTAGATATTGGCCATTACACTTGCAAACTTACGGACCTATTGAAGTCAATGGGAGTTAAAATGTCTGAAAGTTTTGCCTAAAATGAAGGTATAAATAGCAATGGTAACTTACTGTAAATGGCTCAGGGACCTGGGAGATGGTCTGGGGAACACGTAGCAATGGCCAAAATCTTAAAAAAAAAACACCGTCCAGTAATGGAAAATTCATGTACTTCCTGTTTTGGCATTCCGTGTTGTATTTCGCAGTTCCTTTTTCAGAAAAGTTCTAAAAAGTCCAGCGGATTATGAAATTCAGAAAAAATATTTACATAAAAGAGATACTAATTATACAGTAAGTAGAAAAGATTTCTATTGAACATAAATTGAAGGATTAGCTGGACGTGTTACCTTCCACAATTCTGGGAGCACAGTTTAGTGTTTAATGTCTCTGATTTGTGGGTGGATACATGTCTTATAGCATGTTCTGTGGAGGGAGTTTCAGCTCCTTTAAGCCTGCCTAACCATAACCCTTAGAGCTACCTGGTATTTTTCTCAGGTCAAGAACATATATAGTATCTTCCATTAGCAGTGGGAAAATATATCCTTCAGATGAAGCTGTAGTTTGTGGAATTAGACTTGACTGATCTATATACACCAACTGCCATTATAAACTTCCTAAGGTAAAGCAGATGGAAGATATGCATATATATTATATTAAAGATTCAAATTTGCTTGTGCATAAGGAGGATGTGCCGTAGTTTCATCCCTAACCTGGTTTTGGAGCAGAACTACCCGAAATTTGGGCAGTAAAAATTGCCAATTAAGCTTCAACTGCAAAGCTGTAGAAATATTAACAGTTGAACCAAGAATAATTTTTACGTTTTTGAATGTAGAAACATTTCTGCCTTCCATAAACCTGCATAAAGAATACAACCCAGAAAGTTGTGTAACTGTATTTGTATAAGTAAAAAAAGTACAAAAAGGAGGGTTTTTTTATCCCATGTATTCCAAATCCAGCTACCATTTAACCAGTTCCAGCTACCCTTTAACCAGAATAAGCTACCCTTTAAGCAGTTCAATTTACCCTTTAACCAGTTCCAGCTACCCTTTAACCAGTTCCAGCAACCCATTAACCAGTTCCATCTATAAAAAACTCCATCTATAATACCACTACTATATACTAACTAAAAAATACTACGCCTCAACTAAACTACCCTTACACAGTTCCAGCTATCTTTTAACCAGTTCCAGCTACCCTTTAATCAGATCCAGTTACCTTTTAACCAGTTCCATCTACCCTTTAACCAGTCCCAGCTACCTTTTAACCAGTTCCAGCTATCTTCAAACCAGTTCCAGCTACCCTTTAACCAGTTCCAGCAACCCATTAACCAGTTCCATCTACCCTTAAACCAGTTCCAGCTATCTTTTAACCAGTTCCAGCTACCCTTTAATCAGATCCAGTTACCTTTTAACCAGTTCCATCTACCCTTTAACCAGTCCCAGCTACCTTTTAACCAGTTCCAGCTATCTTCAAACCAGTTCCAGCTACCCTTTAACCAGTTCCAGCAACCCATTAACCATTATGGAATATTTTAGCTTCTCTAAAACTTTTAGTTCTCACAAACATTTCAATCTTTCAGTGGAATTAAATAAGATTGGTCTTGAAAATAAGTAAGTTGGCTTGCAGTGACATATTCACAGAAAAATGTCTATATTGGATATAAAGAACCTTTTGCAGTGAGTAAATCACTGAAAATTGCAATGGAATTTAATCTTTTAAAATGAAAACAAGCTCATTTGCACGGACCAAATGGAGGGTAAATGCAATGTAATTCTTCAGTGATTTAGGTTTTCCTTGAGGGTTTAAAGAAGAATGAATGGTAAAAAAAAATCCTAAAACCTCATGTCACGTACTCCATAATTCTGTATAGTCGGTAGCAGGCGTTTAAGGAAATCTTCACGCTTAACTAAAAAAACTGGTCACGTTTCCTGCCCCCTACTGATATATTCATTATTAGATTCATTAACCAGAAACTTTACTGCCTCGCAAGCTGGCTTCCCCCTCCATGCAGTCAATCAAGCAGATAATTGGCAGTTCACCATATCAGCTTATACCTCATACCATTTAACATGGAAATAAGGGCACAGCCCACACTGCGCCGCAACGCACACGGAATCACATGCGATTTAGTTGCATTTGCGCATGCGGTTTCTTCATTAGGTATAGGAAACGAAAGAGATTGCGATTAAAAAATGCGGAATGCAAATGCAATGCACCTGAAAACGTGTGTTGGTGTGTTGGAGCGTTTTCAATGATCCAGATTCAAGGATACAATGATCTCCCATAGGCTTGTGTCACATGGGCTGTGCAGAGACTTCCCTTACAGTAACACATTTTTTGGCACTATTGGCGCATAGGGGTCCAGGTGTGTTAAAGCCCTGAGCCTTCTCTTGATTGTCCACTGTTTAGTGTGTCCTTGCGCGTCCCATTGGTATATTTATGTACATAAAACATCATTTATGGGGTTTGTAACTAACCCAGCCTTCCTGATGGTCCAGGTGCTGAGTTGCCCCGGACTCGTCGCTTGATACGAATATCGCATCTGTAACATCTACATGTTTAATTAATACTGTTTCTTTAAGGCATAGAGGCAAGCTGGGAAAAGGGGCAGTATCAGGAAGTAAGCTAGGGAATAGCATGGATAAGAAAGTGTGATGTACCTGTTGCTCTGTTTGAATAAATCAAGTTCCCTCTACATTCCAAGTGTTCTTGCTCTTGGATGGTCAAGAGCAAGAAAACACTTGGAATGTAGAGGGAACTTGATTTATTCAAACAGAGCAACAGGTACATCACACTTTCTTATCCATGCTATTCCCTAGCTTACTTCCTGGATACTGCCCCTTTTCCCAGCTTGCTCTATGCCTTAAAGAAACAGTATTAATAAACATGTAGATGGTTACAGATGCGATATTCGTATCAAGCGACGAGTCCGGGGCAACTCAGCACCTGGACCATCAGGAAGGCTGGTGGTTAGTTACAAACCCCTAAATGAATGTTTTATGTACATGAATATACCAATGGGAACGCCAAGGACACACTAAACAGTGGACAATCAAGAGAAGGGCTCAGGGCTTTAACACCTGGACCCCTATGGCGCTCAAGTAAGTGCCAAAAAATGTGGTATACTGTAAGGGAAGTCTCTGCACAGCCATGGTGACACAAAGCCTATGGGAGATATTGATCATTGAATCTGGATCATTGAAAACTGCGGCAACACACCAACACACGTTTTCAGGTGCATTGCATTGCATTCCGCATTTTTAATCGCAATCTCTTGCGTTTCCCTATACTAATGAGAAACCGCATGCGCAAATGCAACTAAATCGCATGTGATTCCGTGTGCGATTGCGGCGCAGTGTGGCTGTGCCCTTAGTTCCATGTTAAATGGTATAAGAGGTATAAGCTGATATGGTGAACTGCCAATTATCTGCCTTGATTGATGCATGGAGGGGGAAGCCAGCTTGCAGGAGGCAGTAAATTTCTGGTTAATAATGAATCTAATAATGAATATATCAGTTGGGGGCAGGAAACGTGACCAGTTTTTTAGTTAAGCGTGAAGATTTCCTTTAACGCCTGCTACAGACCTATACAGAATTATGAGAGTACTGTACATGAGGTTTTAGGTTTTTTTTTACCATTCATTCTTCTTTAACCCTCAAGGAGAAAACCTAAATCACTGAAGAATTACATTGCAATTTACCTCCATTTGGTCCGTGCAAATGAGCTTGTTTCATTTTAAAGATTAAAAATTCCATTGCAATTTCAGTGATTTACTCACTGCAAAAGGTTCTTTATATCCAATATAGACATTTTTCTGTGATATAGTCACTGCAGCCAATCTTACTTTATTTCAGACCAATCTATTTAATTCCACTGAAAGATTGAAATGTTTGTGGAAACTAAGAAAGTTTTAGGAAGCTAAAATATTCCATAATGCGACCTTAGAAACAATGTAAAGTAGGGATGGCCTGTTCGCGGATGGCCGGTTCGCGGATCGAGGATTTCTCGTATTTTCGAGGATATTTTTTTTCATTTTATGGGTCCGCTCGTGGATTTTCGAATTTTCAAATTTTTTCGAAAATTTGCGGATCCTCGAGGGATCGGATTTTGCGAAGTTCGGACATCTCTAATGTAAAGACGTTAATCTAGAATTGAGGTCATAAATCTCTGATTGTGGTCTAAAATCTATCATTTTGGTGTTAAATCTACAATTGCCCTCGTAAATCTATGATCAAAATTGTTGATTTACAGTCACGGTTGTATTACAATCGGCCATAAATATCATTGGGGTATTTTGCTACCGCATGGTATTGTAAGAGCGAACGTACAATTACGCAAATGCAAATTTGCAAAACCCCAAGATTTTAAATATGCCCCATAATTTGAGCCCCCCCAAATATTTTCTTAATATACTGAACCTGTTTGTGTCTTTACAAAACTAAATAATTGCATTAGTCTGTTTTAACAGATCTTGGCCAAGTATAATACTTCTTCATTTGGCAGTTTCTATTAGCAGTGGAGACAGGACATAATGTTTTCCATTCACCTATTGGCAGAAAATTTGGTTGCATGAATTTGCTTATTTCCATCTCATTGCAATTTAGTTTTTCAGCACCTTTTTGCTTGGTTCTAAAAATCTGATTTCTTATATTACCTTTCATCTCCCCCCATTCTTCTCTAAACCTGATTTAAGGAGTGTTTACAGTTACCACTGGTTAAAGAGTAGCTGAAACTGGTTAAAGGGTAGCTGAAAACTGGTAAAGATAGCTGGAAGTGGTTAAGGGTAGATGGAACTGGGTAATGGGTTGCTGGAACTGTGGTTAAAGGGTAGCTGGAACTGGTTTGAAGATAGCTGAATGGTTAAAAGGTAGCTGGGACTGGTTAAAGGGTAGATGGAACTGGTTAAAAGGTAACTGGATCTGATTAAAGGTAGCTGGAACTGGTTAAAAGATAGCTGAATGGTTACGGGTACGAGGAACTGGTTAATGGGTTGCTGGAACTGGTTAAAGGGTAGCTGGAACTGGTTAAAGGGTAAATTGAACTGCTTAAGGGTGCTATTCTGGTTAAAGGTAGCTGGAACTGGTTAAATGGTAGCTGGATTTGGAATACATGGATAAAAAAACCCTCCTTTTTGTACTTTTTTACTTATACAAATACAGTTACACAACTTTCTGGGTTGTATTCTTTATGCAGGTTTATGGAAGGCAGAAATGTTTCTCACTTCAAAAAAGTAAAAATTATTCTTGGTTCAACTGTTAATATTTCTACAGCTTTGCAGTTGAAGCTTAATTGGCAATTTTTACTGCCCAAATTTCGGTAGTTCTGCTCCAAAACCAGGTTAGGGATGAAACTACGGCACATCCTCCTTATTGCACAAGCAAATTTGAATCTTTAATATAATATATATGCATATCTTCCATCTGCTTTACCTTAGGAAGTTTATAATGGCAGGTGTGTATATAGATCAGTCAAGTCTAATTCCACAAACTACAGCTTCATCTGAAGGATATATTTCCCACTGCTAATGGAAGATACTATATATGTTCTTGACCTGAGGAAAAATACCAGGTAGCTCTAAGGGTTATGGTTAGGCAGGCTTAAAGGAGCTGAAACTCCCTCCACAGAACATGCTATAAGACATGTATCCACCCACAAATCAGAGACATAAACACTAAACTGTGTCCCAGAATTGGAAGGTAACACGTCCAGCTAATCCTTCAATTTATGTTCAATAGAATACTTTTCTACTTACTGTATAATTAGTATCTCTCTTTTATGTAAATATTTTTCTGAATTTCATAATCCGCTGGACTTTTTAGAACTTTTCTGAAAAAAGGAACTGCGAAATACAAACAGGAATGCCAAAACAGGAATAAGACATGAATTTTCCATTACTGGACGGTTGTTTTTTTTTAAGATTTTGGCCATTGCTACGTGTTCCCCAGACCATCTTCCAGGTCCCTGAGCCATTTACAGTAAGTACCATTGCTATTTATACCTTCATTTTAGGCAAAACTTTCAGACTTTTAACTCCCATTGACTTCAATAGGTCCGTAAGTTTGCAAGTGTAATGGCCAATGTCTAATAGATATAATATTGATTCACTAATATATTGTAAATATAGACTGCAATATTGTTTTTTTTGTTTTGGCCCTCGAGTTCCATGCCAGTGGCTGTTGGATATGTGCCACATGCAATAGAATATGCAAATATTAAAAATGTATAACTCTTACCATGCTATTTTAATTACAGGATACATGGGTTCTCGTGATCTTTAATTAAAACCGGGTAGATAGAACTAGCTGGGAATCTTTGAGTGAGCTGATTCTCAGTAGACATTTTGCTCCTGGCTATAAGCACCTGGATCTTCTAGACATACCGTGAGACAAAAACCATGTTCTACTTGGTAACAACACACATTGGATGTAACTCTTGTCTAAGCGTCAAATACACTTTTGTTTTAGTAATTTATGGTTTTGTTTAGTATATTGAAAATACAAGCTAAAAAGTCAATAATTTCCCAGGGAAGAAAAATTTCTTTTCATATTATGAAGTCATCCAAAAAGGAAACTATCAGCATGAGAAACGCTTTAGGGATCAGTCCTTAGACAGAAAATTCTTGGATCTAAATGCTGAACAATCTGAGCCATTGTTAAACTTGGAAATGGCTTAGATGTTTTTTTTCTGTACATTTGATACACGGCAAATTCTTACAGTTAAACTCCCAAATTACTTCCATAGCTCATCTAAAGATCTGTTGATGGGGCCAAGCACCTTAATACCTTAAATATGTCTAATTGCACATTTTACAGTAAGCAGTTGTAGTACGTACAGGTGTTTCCCCAATGATGAGAACCTAAGAATAAGAGAGTCACTGTATAAATTAGTTCTGCCTTAAATCCATTTCCCAATGGTTAGATGGCGGTTTAAATACAGGGAAAAAAATCTAAAAACTGACATATACCCAAAAACTTTACTGTAAAAATATGGTAAATGCTTGGATTCATATGATTCTCTTGTCTTCTCCAATATGAACATACATGTAAGCTTGCATATATTAGTTACAGTTACAGTTTCCACCAAAACCACTGGTACCCAGTATAAGGACCTAAACCACACTGTCTTGGATTCCCTTTCTCACCTGAAGTTTGCTTCGGTGCTCTGATCCTGAAGTCCGTCGGAAACTTGGCCAATGAAAGACGCACTCTGAAAAAGCATGTCTTCTCATTGGCTAGATCACAAACACGGAAGTGGGATCGAAACACCAAAGGAAATTTAAGTGAATCTAGAGTTAGAGTTAGGTGTTGTTTCAATACACTGGTACAGTAAATAAATGAGAGGGATTACTGTGCACATGTCTCCCAGCATTGCCAGGCAAGATAAGGTTCCTCTTCACAGAGGATAATAAGAAAATAGGAGATAATTGAATTCCAAGGTGAAGCATTGTGTATTCTAGGTATTAAAATGACCAGAAATACAAATATGCTAGATAGGCAATCAAATCCTCAGAAAGAGCCTCAGCCATTACTTTATGGAAAGGTAAGAAGAGAGAAATATTGTGGTGGAAGTAGATAGAGGACGTAGGTAATCAGGCTCTCATAGAGCCCACTTATTTAGCCTATTATTTATATATTCTATACTTCTGACTTTAGTTATTCTACGGTGTAGACCTTATACTGGAGCAGGGGTGAGGGGGGGGGGTGTCTTGTTGCTTCCAAAACACACTAACACTGACTATTATTTTATACCTTATGTATTCCAAATTACTGACCTTTATATTTGACCCATTTATTTGTCCATAAACCCCAACTGCTATTTTTTGATTTTTATACATAGCATTTCTAACTAGTATTACCCCCAGTCTCTCACCTTCTGGCAGAGGCTGCCAACTCCTCCCCTGCTAAATGGGCTTTTAAGATTTAGAACTTGAGCATGTGCAGAGGAGGCAGCAAGGGAAAAAGCAGTCAATCATTGATTGTAATGTCAGCAGTCACAGCCTTGATTGACAGCATGGAGGAGTGGCAATACTTATCCTTAATTTCTGTTAAGTAATACATCTAATAATGTGCTGAATATATTGGTTGGTTTGGTGCAAGTAACTGATCAGTGATCAGTTTGTGTTAAGAGGGAACATGCCCTTTAACTAGCTCCTACGTAATGGAACCACAATGGAAGCCTCTAGAAATTTAAATAAATACGTTTACAATGTTTGCACTGAGGTCACGGTCTCCTGGGCCAAATCAGAGGTGTGTGTTAACATTAAAGTACATAGCTATCCCCACTAAGAAATCTAACATTATTATAGTAAAATGTTTCCTTTAACAATACACAAAATTGTTTTATAGTAAAGGAATCAGTGTCTAAATCTGGACTTCGACTTTTCAGTTTCATTCATTATATTCTGTTTTATTTAAGCTTATATATAACTTATCTACCATAAACACTTAAAAAAGAAGTTTATAAATACATTAAAGGGCCATACAATAAACTATCTGGGGCATTGTTCACCAATAGAACATGTCAAAAGACACAAGGACATCCCTTAAGACTTGAAGAAAAAAGGTTTAGGCTTCAAGCTCGAAAGGGTTTTTCACTGTGAGAACGTAAAGCTATGGAACTGTCTTCCAGTGGACGTTGTAAGGCAGGTTCATTGGTCAGTTTCAAAAAAAAGCTGGATGAGGTTCTGCAAACAAGGAATGTTGCAAGTTACTGGTATTGATACATAAGTAGAGTTGATCCAGGAAATTTCCGATTGCCACTTGGAGTCAGGAAGGAATTTTTTCCCCCTTCATAAATTGGTGGGGGTTTTTTGCCTTCCTCTGGATCAACAGTTAGGCAGGAAATGAGGATATTGCTAGATGGGTTGGACTGGATGGACGTATGTCTTTATTCGACCTCAAATACTATACTATATATACTAATCCATTTGTATATCCAGGCACTGATATTTAAATCACAGAGGATTATTTGTAGGTTGTTTTGTTTAACGTACATTTAATTTATGTACGCAAATGTCTTGCCAACTGTTGAAAATAGAGTTGGTTGTACTTTATTAGATGTTACACAAGGATTAGGATATAAACAAAAAACGCATAATACTAAATGGAAAAATGTAGATGTCTATTTCATAGCAAAGGTTTAGACACTTAAATGGCAAGCCAGATGAATGGCAGAAAACAATAAAAAAAATGAAACCGAGAAATGTAATTGTTGACAAGGCTGGTTATATATATTGTTATTGCCTAACATGTACTATTTACACAGACATCCTAAACTATGCACACACATATATGTATACAGTATGCATCCAAATGTTTTCTAAATGCCAAATTTTAATAACATGGTTAATTATTTTACACAACACAACTCATTCCTTAATAATGATACCTAAATACTGATTGTTAAAAAGAATAACGCGGTCCTTAAAAAGGATACTCCCTACCTAAATAATAATAGCATTCCTTAAAGGGCATATCCACACTTATAATAAAAAAACTGAGGACTTGTGTAGACAGATTTTAATGATAAGTTCCATTCTGGAATAATTATCTGCCTCCTCCTTCTGCTCAATGAGCTTTTTATAAGCTGCAAATGGGCTTTTAAGATTTTAGGAACTTGAGCATGTGCATTGTAGGCAGCAGGGAAACAGCAGGCATCATTGATTGGAATATCAGCAGTCACAGCCCTTGATTGACTGCAGGAGGGAGGAGCCAGTTTACTCAGCCAGAATGGAGGCAAAAATTATCCTTAATATACTGGTTAGTAATGCCTCTAATAATGTTCTAAATAATTATGGGGTTAGGACAGGCAAAGTCACCAACCAAATATTAGTACAAACAAGAGAGAAAATCATCAAGGCATATTCCAGATGGCTCCAAATATCAACCAACCATCAACTGGTTATATCATTATGCAATAGTTATTGTGCTCTAATGTCAATCACACAATCAAACAGGCAGGTAATAACGATGGATGCTCAATCAATCAAATATTGAGACAAGATATGTCCATTAGACAATCATTATAGATTAAATAAAATGGCACTACAGTACATTCATTATTAATTTGTTTTAAAAAATGATGAGTCTGCAGTAACTGCTGTGTATGTCTCTCGTCCTTACCTGCCTCTGCTTTCCTGCCATACATCTAGAACAAATATTTATTGTATGCACCAGTCCTGGGGGCAAACCTGTATGCATCAGTCACTGTGGGCAAACTGTATGAACTAGTCATTGTGGGAAAACCTGTATGTACAGTCGCTATTGGGCAAACTTGCCAGTAACTGCGGTGTGGTGTCTCTTCATCCTTATCCTGCCTCTGCCTGCCTGCCTGCCACCACATCTGAACAATATAACAAGGGAGACATAACAACTGGCGACGAGGATTAAAGACTTTAACCCTGTGAGTACCAGCATACTTACCATTGTGACTACCTGTACCAGTCCTCCACATACAGGACCCAGTTATACTCACTTGCCTGTCACTGTCCATCTACAGCAGACTGCACAGCTCTCATTCTACTTTCTGCACTGTTCAGTTTAACTCTATCACTGCTGCTTCAAAAGTAAAGTTAATATGGCTGAGCAACTCCACACCTTCCCCAACTTTGATTTGTCTGATTCCAATAATCTTGCACAGAACTGGAAAAAATGGCTACTCCGTTTTGACAATTTCCTGGAGGCCATGGCCATCACAGAGGATAAAAGAAAGAAAGCTTTATTACTTCATTATGCTGGTTCTGCTGTTTATGACATTTACTGCACCTTACCTACAGACAGCACTACTGACTACTCAAAATGCTCTAAAGCACTAACTGAATATTTTAATCCTAAGCAAAACATCAGATATGAAAGATACAAGTTCAGAATTGCTAAACAACTACCCCAGGAGACCATGGACTCCTTTGTCACCCGTTTAAGACAATTAGCACAAAGCTGCAATTTTGCTGATGTTGATGATGAAATCACATCACAAATCATTGTATCCTGCACATCATCTAAGCTACGGCGCAAAGCTTTACAAGCAGATTGTTGCTTGCAGGATCTTCTACACATGGCACGGTCCCTGGAAATTTCTGAGAGTTAAGGCTGCTTATCTGGAACAAATTCCACTAAAGCAGGCATTGTACAAATTTTTACGCAATTACCGAAACACTCCTCACTCAACCACTAATGTTCCTCCTGCAAAACTTGTCTTTAACAGGCCAATTCATACACTTCTTCCAGAAATCCCTAGTGCACACAATCCACCACCTAGTGACTCTTCTATTAGAGAAACAGATTCTCAATCCAAACAGAAAATGAAACAATATGCGGACCAAAGACGTCATGCTCAGTCCTCCCATGCATGTCTAAATGATAGGGTGGTTGTTTTACAAAAGAGACATAACAAAACAACCTCTGCATACAATCCCAAGCCTTACCATGTCATAGCCAGAAAAGGTAGCATGATTACGGCACAGCGAGATGGACATAGCATAACCCGGAATGCTTCATACTTTAAGGTTCTCCCCAGTCTGAATAACATACCACAGGCACAGACAGGAGTCAGAGAGTCTCCTCAAACATTAGGAGGGCCAGTTCAATCACCTGAATGCATCCATGTACCTGCTGATACTTCAGTATCACCAAGGAGTGGTGGTCAGTCTCCGATTCACGATGAACCATGTTCAAGGAGACGATACCCCTGCCGACCACGAAAACCCCCACCAAGGCTTATTGAGGAAATATAAGCTCTTTCATTATATAAACTGATCTGTATTTTAATATGCCAGTGTTTCATTTATTTTTTCATTACTATTTGTATGTTTTGTGTTTAACCTTTAAAAAAAAAAAAAAAAAAAAAAGAGGGATGATGTAACATCTACATGTTTAATTAATACTGTTTCTTTAAGGCATAGAGGCAAGCTGGGAAAAGGGGCAGTATCAGGAAGTAAGCTAGGGAATAGCATGGGATAAGAAAGTGTGATGTACCTGTTGCTCTGTTTGAATAAATCAAGTTCCCTCTACATTCCAAGTGTTTTCTTGCTCTTGAACAATATAACAAGGGAGACATAACATTAAATAAACTTCCTAAGGTAAAGCAGATGGAAGATATGCATTATATTATATTAAAGATTCAAATTTGCTTGTGCATAGGAGGATGTGCCGTAGTTTCATCCCTAACCTGGTTTTGGAGCAGAAACTACCCGAAATTTGGGCAGTAAAAATTGCCAATTAAGCTTCAACTGCAAAGCTGTAGAAATATTAACAGTTGAACCAAGAATAATTTTTACGTTTTGATGTAGAAACATTTCTGCCTTCCATAAACTGCAATAAAGAATACAACCCAGAAAGTTGTGTAACTGTATTTGTATAAGTAAAAAAGTACAAAAAGGAGGGTTTTTTTATCCCATGTATTCCAAATCCAGCTACCATTTAACCAGTTCCAGCTACCCTTAACCAGAATAAGCTACCCTTTAAGCAGTTCAATTTACCCTTTAACCAGTTCCAGCTACCCTTTAACCAGTTCCAGCAACCCATTAACCAGTTCCATCTACCCGTAAACCAGTTCCAGCTATCTTTTAACCAGTTCCAGCTACCCTTTAATCAGATCCAGTTTACCTTTTAACCAGTTCCATCTACCCTTTAACCAGTCCCAGCTACCTTTAACCAGTTCAAGCATCTTCAAAACCATTCCAGCTACCCTTGCACCTCTGCATCAAAGGTAACCAACATGGCCTAATGCATTCTGAACGCGCCCGGTTCTTACTCATAGGCAGCCGAGAGCTGCTTTCAATATGATTAATTCATTCCATAATTATATAATTAGTGCTTCCTACACTAATTAAATACAGAAATAGAGTCTCTTGATTAATAAAGTTATTTTTGCAAAAATCTAAGACTAGCCTCAGGCTAATAGGGTTGCAGTGGCTGCGTGGTTCCCTTCCAGAAAACTGGCACAGCCACTGCAAACCTGTTGTCAAAGTCGCAAGCAGAAAGAGGGGTAAAAGAACAATGGGAAGCATTTCAAGTTGGCGCTGGATGGAGAAGCAAAAATGCATTCCTCACAACCCAAGAAAAGCACCCAGCTACTTACCTGCCTGTGTGCATACCCACAGCATTTAGCACTTTCTATATAATATAAATAATTTTTAGATTTTCCAAGGAGGTAGAAGTCAGTAAGTACAGTAATGAGCTGTCAAAGATTAATTCATTTATGGCTGGCAACTTATCTGCTAATGGCACAGCGCACCCAACATATTACAGCGGTTGTAGAGTTGCTCCCTTTCTTTGTCCCTGAAGAAGCGGCGAGCCGCCGTGAAATGTGTAGGATTTCTCTCACTGAGTGCAACTGGTGCCTATGCCTGGATATCATTGTTTAATAAAGCCTGGTTATGATATAATATATAGTTGTCCTGAGTACTGAAGCGGTCAACATCCACATAACGGTATGATGTCAGTGTTTTGTATAACACAGATCCTTGAGTTGGAGGTTTGGGTCCTCACTGGATGTAGACTCTCCTGCATGTGATCCGGAGGAGAGCAGAGGCACGGCATATTCTTTTCTTCTATTTTATTGAGCCACCAAATGAGATTAATTGACTATCAACAGTGGCTGCTATTTAAATAAAAAAATCCCAGGGCTACAGTTAATTACTGCATTAAATTTCTCAGGAATGGATGCTCCCTCAGTTGACCTCCATTAGGAAATAAACGCTGCTTGTTTTAAGTGAGAATTAATATTTTACCACCAGAGGCAAATTTATCTTTTATAAAAAAAGAAATCTAATTAAAAAAAAGAACAGTTCTAAAATATTGGCAATTGTATCAATACACAGTAGACCAGTTATTACAGAAATGTCCCATGGGATACTAAGTATTAATAGATTTAATGGCTGATTTGGAGAACATAGTTTATTATATATTATTTTTAGAAAATATTTTTAATGTAAGAGAAAAATGGTCTGCTACAATACTAGGGGTAAAGCGTTTGCAGTAGTTATTAACCTGCAGCAACCAATTAAAAGTTATCTAAATGCTGTGAACTCGTAAAAAGCCAGCCTATGATTGGATGCTGCAAATGAATAGCAGGCAAACTTTTGCACCTCTTATTGCATCAGCAAATCTAATAAAACTGGTAAATGTGTTCCCATAGCAGTTTTGTAGAACCTATTGAAGTTTTGAAAATTCAATTCAAACCCAGTTGAATCGTTATTTTTTTTTAAATTTCGATTTTCAAAAAAATTGTTTTTCCAATTTAATTTCCAAATATTAGATTTTCAAAAAAGGTTTGAATCTAATTTTCAAATTTCTAATATTTGTTTTTCGGATGACAAGTTTCAAATTTCGAAAATTCTGGCAGACTTCGGATTTTCGAATCCGGCAACTCAAAATCGAAACCAGGTTTGTTGAAAAAAAAATCTAAATATGGTGTAAAAAGCAATAGAAAAGGACAATAGCATATTTATCCTACATGAGTGAGATTAATAGAAAAACTAGAGATGCTGAACTCACTAAAACCTGTTCCCCTTCCAGATTTTGGGTTCCCCAAGCAGACCCATTGAAGTCTCGGGTTCCCCAAGCAGACCCATTGAAGTCTCGGGTTCCCCAAGCAGACCCATTGAAGTCAATGTGAGTTAAAAGATCTGCCAAAAATTAAGTTATACATTTAGAAAGAACAAAAAAGAGCAGAATACAAATCAACTAAAAATCCTTTAATGTGATAGATTAAAATCATTTTAAAAGAGTTATGCAACCACACATCAGTGCAAACAGTAAGATATTAAGTATGGAAGGAACTGCTCAGTGTAAAGGTTCCCCTCAACGCACATATCCACTAGTCTGCAGTCTGTGTCTGTAAAGTGCAGGTTTAGTCATCCAGCGGGGCGGCTGCATAGAGAAATGGCCGCAGGATGCATTTTCCTCCTGCAAACAAGTGATTGGAGCTTTATCATCCATTAAGGTATAAACAGCAATGGTAACCTACTGTAAATGGCTCAGGGGCCTGGGAAATGGTTGGTAAACACAATGCCCAAAATCTTTTAAAAAGAAACATTTCTTTTTTGGCATTCTTAAAAAGAAACATTTCTTGTTTTGGCATTCCGTGCAGTATTTTAGAGATTTCTAGAAATTTCAGAAATTGTCAATTTGTAAATATGAAAATTCTAGAAAACGGGTTGTGACCATTTCTAAAACACACATTTATTGCAAAATCTAAGACTGTTAATCCCCTTGACAATCACTGACTACAGCTATGTGCTTTTATAATAGCCATGGAACACCAAGGTAACCACATTTTTTCAACCAAACTTTTCTAAAGATGCATTTCTCTTTTGTTGCATTTGCAAATACAGGGCACTAAACTGTGGCTAGCATATGGTTAGACAAATTTCCTCCAGTCTGTAATATATCTATGTACAGTGTATCATTATTGTGTCTTCACTGGACAGATCAATTGCATTTGCATTCAGATAAAAATATAATGGTAATTTAAATTGAAATGTATATGATATACAGTTAGTTACATTACTGATTATTTTCTTTTTATTGGCAACAGTTTAGTGTCTGCTACAGCCCCAATCATAAAAAGATCAGCTCCAAACTTTTTGTGTTCAAATCCGAACAATACATCTGAACTTTTCTCACCAGCTATGTAACAATTTTTTACTCTAGAACTAGTAGCCCAGTAAATACTGGGTTCAAGGCTATTGACCGCAATCAGTCTTTTAAGTAAGCGCATTTTCCCACTTTGAACAAATTAAAGGAGACGGTTTGATTATTGAAAAAAAAAAAAAACCATCTATTTATACGAATATGCTATCACGAAAATAATAGATTTCATGTGGGAGATTATTTGTTGCTTGTAAAGCAAGATATTGCTTTTCCTGTGATGGCCGGGATCCAGTGAATCACAGTAATGTAGATTTTTTTTCTTATGATCAGCAGCCAAATACAGCAAAATGAGAGAAGCTTCAGCATAATCAGCAAAATATAGTGTCTTTTAGCCAGCAGGGATATGTCACAGCTTCAGGCAGAATTCACTATCTCTGTTTTATTACAATGACCACATTTGAGATACCATAGGTCAGGGAGGGGTCATGGAAAAAAGAATTTTCTTTTATAAGGATGCTTTATAGAGTGTATCATAAGGATGGTTATTTGCCAAAACCATGTTCTTTCTTCGTGGATCCTAAACGAAGAATCTAAACCTTAATCCTCTGGTCTATTGCTAAATTACACATCCCAGAAGTGCTAAAGAGCTGAAGCCCCTTCAACACCTGCTAGTGGTAAATTAATAAATGTACGAAGGGTACAGGCTAGGCTTTTACTTTATCCTTGGCATGACCAATTTATGGCACACAAGCTATCATTGGTCTACAAATATCAATACCAGTTTGGCTACAGTTGAATTATGGGAGGGGTACAAATAGATTCAGAATTATTCATATTTCACTAAATCATAGATCATAGAGAATAGTACGACACTACACACAATAACAGATGTTACTTTTGACCACATTGTGTTGCTTAGCTGTGGCCCACAGAAAGCTCGTATTTTTTACTTTCAACAGCAAAACCGTTATCAACTATGGACATTTTGATGGGCTAGAGACATAACTAACAAATAGCAAATGAAGCAGAAACTAATTTTGGGAACATCCATCTACTTCGGTTATATTGTTTGAAATTTGCATGGAATTATTTGACATGTTTTTCCATCTATTGTAGAACTGCAAGCATTATTACTATTCTATTTCTTTTACAGATTGTGCAGGGCAGGAAACAGGCTATTGATGCACCATTGATGCACCAGCATGCCAATACAGAAAGTAATTAAAGAAGTGGTTGTTTGCAGTTTTTTTATTTGTAACTTAAACTTTAAAGTATAAGGATCATAACTGTAAGAAACTGTGTTTCTCAGAATATCTCTCCCAACTGCTTTTTACAGTAACCGAAGAGGTCTCACTGTGACCTATGTGAAATAAGTAGCAGTCCACTTCAAGCGTAGTTTTAATGCCTGGTGCCACCAATGTTAATCAATTTATTATAATAAAGAAAGAAAAGACTGGTGCACTCCTGCACATTTTATTAGGTGTGAGGCAACAGTTGTTAAAAGCCCCAGAAAAATAAATTGTTTGCTTGGACCAAGACCCAGGATTGCACCAGTCTTTTCTTTCATTTTTTTTAATACATATATATTTATAGAAGTATAATATCAGTGAAAGGTTGGAGTGGAGTGATAGTATATATATATATATATATATATATAATCTTGTGGCAAAGCTCTAGCACTTCTATTCAATCTAGCATTCAATTTATATATTTATGTACTGAACTATCTATGTATTTATCCCCCTTGTATGACTTTATTGTATTTTATTACTGTACAGCGCTGCGTCCCCAGTTTATATTATAAATACATACAACATACATACATACATACATACATACTAAAAACACAGTGTAAATACACAGTGTCATTCCTAAGACACAGAAAAACTATAGGAAGATGGGAAGTGTACAGACAAAACATGGACTAAATAACATTTTCAGGCCAATAATAAAACAGCACCGTTTTATCATCTGACAAATGAACTGCTTCTCGTCTCTGTAACTATACTGCAGTTTTCAGCAAAAACGTAACATGTGTAATATTGAAAACCCCCCTTCTAATGTAAAAGTTGCTGTCACAATGTCCTACTTAGAGAAGTCGAAACAAAATAAATCACAAATCACTAAGTCTACAATGCAAAAGTTCTACTGTGAAACTGTTAGCTGGGGGAGGGGGCAGTTGCTTTGTACATTCCGAACTCCTGATAAGTGGGTAAAGACATTTATTTGTTGACCTTTTGAAAAATCTAAACAATAAGCTTTCAGTTGATCCTACCCCAAAGAAAGAGCTATATCATTATGTGAACAACACACAACATAGCTGCTACTTCTTCTTTTTTTTTTCCAGCCGACTCAAATTTCACGTTGCATTCCAAGGTTTTACAGCGCGGTTTATTTCCAAATGTTTGCTTGAAGAATATTTGCGGGCAATACACAGGATGAAATAACATTTATCAGTGCGAGTTCTGAGTTAGCGTAAGGTCATGAGATTTGGCAAAAAAAAAAAAACACACGCACACAAATTTCACATATAAAACACCAGTTGACTTACTCACGTGATCTCGGATTAGAAAATGTACAATACAATGCGCTTCATTCATGACAGTCCTGTAAGCAATTTTTTTTTTTAATGTTTTGATTGTTCTGTACAATAATACATCTGCCATCTGGGTAAAATGGTGTGTAAACAGAAGACATTTTATTTATATTTTAAAAAAAGGCAAACTTGAGGGACCTTTATAATATTAATGCATCTTTGTTAATTTTTTAAAAATATTTATATGCTGGGGTAGGAGCTGTGTAATGGTTCAGACCTCATCAAACACTCTTAAATACTACAGGACTAATCCTGCAACTGAATCACTTGCCACGTTAATTGGTAGACATTACCTACTGCAATATTCACTTTTATAATTAAAAAAAACATTTACTCTAGTTGCGCATTAAATTTAATAAACTACAATCACTTTTATTTTATTTTTTTCTGGGTTTAGACTAAAGGATTCTGAGAAGAACCTTATTATAATATCTCAACCACAGCCAGAATAAAAGGTATAATCACTAAATATATCATTTAGCCTATAAAATAAATTAAACAATCACTGAAGATTTTTTTATATCTGGGCAATGACATTTGTATTATTGTTTTTTAAATCGGACGTTCCAGCAATTATGGGAGAGTTGATTGAGGCAATGAGTGATCACACTAAATATTTCAGAGGTGGTACCAGTTTTGATACAGTATACATGTATTATGTATATAATAGCGTTTTTTATTGTATATGCAGATGTAGGTTTGTTTTTAAAATCATTAAATTCTAAGACTACGTAATTATATAAACAGTGGATCTTTATAGGCGTATGGTCACAATTTTAATTTGTTTTTATTCTGCATACTTTTAATGAGGAACTAATTACTGTAGATAATTTATCTGTATCTTTTTATAGTTGGTATCTAAAGAGAGTAATAAATTGCATGAATTGTGTATGATAACAGGATTGTGTGCACATTTAGTTTATAGTTTTCATGTAAAGAAAGACGTTTTCGAAATCAAATTTGTGAACTATTGGTTGAACATACGAAAGATGTAGATATAAAGATGTAGATATTATAGATAATTCCTTCATGTATGAGTTGACAAATTTAATCTATTCAATTTTAAGTACATGCAGGGAGGTGTAATAAAAGTTCTTATAGTTAAAAATGGTGCTAATTTTGCCCCAACCAATCAGATGTTATTTATATTGAAAGCATCTCATTGGTTGGCGCAAATTAGCACCGTTTTTAAGATAAGGACCTTTATTACATCTCCCTGAAGTCTATTATTAGAGCCCTATTGTCTTACTACTTCCTATTATGTGAATTCTATTTTTTCCCATTATTCTGTGCTATAGAATGTTATCAGTGCTGTGAATATTACCTGAAATTTTATACGTTCAGTTCAGAGTTATTGTCCTCGTTTAATACCTTGGGTATGTTGGGGATTTCTATAATGAAGATATTAAAAGAGTGTAGGAAACATGCAGGCTCTCTAGTGGTTTATAAGCATTTTTCGCATAACTTAGCATTGAAGGGGAGAAACTTGTCACCTTATTAATAAGGTATCACCTGGAACCTATAATTAATGTAACCCTTGCTGCACGGTGTGCTTGTGGTTTATAAATAAAAAAACATGTAGGCTTAGTTACATGTGAGTCACGATCGCTTAGGTTATCGGATATACTTATTAATTAACCCAGCAGGCCATTCAGTACTTAAAAAAGAACTGTACTCTCACACGCTTTATGGAGAAATAATCTATATTTCTAAAGGTTTCTGTTAGCCCCTTCCTTGTGAGTAACATTTGGTTTCTGACTGATCAGTCTAATAAAGGTTACAGGCAGGTCAACCCTAACATACCTGACATCTCTGGGCAGTGGGTCCAAGTGGGTAAGTATGTACTTGGGTCCAGATAGAAGCTATAAACATGCAGAACAAACCAAAATGTGAATACCATTTTAGCCATATTACAGTAGGAGTAATTTATGCAATTATATTCCTTTATTATAAAATAGAATAAAAAACACATGATTACTCCAAATTGCTGCTGATTTGGAGAAAAAACAGCAAGATAGATATATAGATAGATAGATGATAGATAGATAGATAGATAGAAGATAAATAGATAGGTAGGTAGATAGTAGATAGATAGATAGATAGATAGAGACAGACAGATAGAAGATAGATAGATAGATAGATAGATAGAGAGACAGACAGACAGACAGACAGACAGACAGACAGACAGAAGAGCGGTACGATCGATAGATAGAAGATGATAGATAGATAGATAACAGATAGATAGATAGATTTGGTTGCAAAATGATATCCCAGGCAGTTGTCAAAACATTACAGTAGCGTTGACAGGCAAGTCAATAAATGTATAAACTGCGACTGCAGTGATAAGAGATGATGGATAGAAGCAAACAGACGACAGACAGATAGATAGATAGATAGATAGATAGATAGAAAGATAGAAAGAAGATAGAAAGATAGAAAGATAGATAGAGATAGATAGATAGATGATAGATAGACGACAGATAGATAGTAGATAGATAGATAGAGAGATAGATAAAGATAGAAGATAGATAGATAGATAGTAGATAGAAGATAGATAGATGATAAATTAGATGATAGATAGATAGATAGAAGATAGATGATAGATAGATAGATAGATGATAGATAGATAGATAGATAGATAGATAGATAGATAGATAGATGATTTGGTTGCAAAATATCATCCCAGGCAGTTGTCAAAACATTACAGTAGCGTTGACAGGCAAGTCAATAAATGTATAAACTGCAGACTGCAGTAGATAGAGAGATGATGGACAGACAGACAGACAGACAGACAGAGAAGAGATAGATAGATAGATAGATAGAAAGATAGATAGAAAGATAGATAGATAGATAGATAGATAGATAGATGATAGATAGACAGACAGACAGACAGACAATATAGATAGAGCTAGATAGATAGATAGATAGATAGATAGATGAAGAGATAAGATAGATGATAGATAGAGATAGATAGATAGATAGATAGATAGATAGATAGATAGATAGATGATAGATAGATAGAAGAATAGATAGATAGATAGATGTAGATGAGATAGATAGATAGATAGATAGATAGAGTAGATAGATAGGTAGATAGATAGATAGATGAGATAGATAGTGTAGATAGATAGAGAAGAAAAAACCTTCCTACTCCAAATGGTAATTAGAAAGGATCCCTGGATCAAACAGAACAATTAAAAGATATTAATAAAAGTTCTTATGTTAAAAATGGTGCTAGTTTTGCCCCAACCAATCAGATCAATAGAGATAACATGATTGGTTTGGGACAAAATAAGAAATTTTTATTGAATCTATATGTATTAATACTAGTAATTTTCAATATTTTTAAATTCTAGAAACTTTTCCAGTCCACTCTTAAATTTATTCAATGTACTTGCCACACTTCTGGAAGACATTTCTACAGTTTTACCATTTTCAATGTGAAGAAACCTAATATTATAATAATAAAATAAGAAGATCCACTGGTGAACAATGCCACCAGAGAGTTAATTGTATGTACCATTAATATATAATATATTATTATTATATGATAAAATTATCATATCTCTCTATCTATCACATGTAAACAGCCCTAACATAGTCAAAGCCATATTTTTCCCCTTATTAATTTAGTTGCCCTTCTTTGAACTGTTACATTTTTCTCCCTTGGATCTATTCCCCTTCTTTATACAAGACAATATCTGCTAGCTCTAGCCATTGCTGTCTGACCAATATTTGCTACAGCTAAGTCTGTTATCCACTAGAATCCCAAATCTTTTTTTTTATTTTTTTACAGAGATTAGTTTAGCACACGAGCCATGTATGGTGGCAGGCAGCAAAATGATTGTTTAATTAACGCATATATAGGAGGTAATTAAAAAAAAATTAACACCAATTTTTATGTCAATTGGATTATCTATTAAAAACACAAGTTAAGGGTTAAAAGCCCAGTGATATGACATTTTATATGGGAATTTCAGTTAGGATTGTTGCCTCTATTTTCGTATAGGGTCACATTTAACTTTACATGAAATAAAAGCGCTTCTGTCTATATTCTTATTTCTAACCTCTTCTCTAGAAACTTGGCAATTTTGCATTTAGGAAAACAGGTCAACAAACAATCAAAAACAAGCACGATTTGGATGGAGACTTATTGAAGACGGCACGCACATTTTATGAATGCCCCTTCCCTCTACATTTTATTTTTCCAGACTCTCAATTTAAAACTAATATAAAAAGTAGAAACTGCTCTCCATGTAATATACGGGATGGTGTTTAGTTTGAAATGGTCTGAAAAGTAATGTTCAGTTAAAGGGCATGTCCACTCCAAACTAAAAATTCACCCAACTACTGGCCCATTGTACAAATTAAAAAAACATTATCTTACTCCTGTTCCTTATGGTTCTCTGTAGGGCATTCAAAGTTCAGGAAACTGAAGTGTAGGAGCTGCCTTCCTGTTCAAAAGGTCTCTGCCTCTGTTGTCTCTCAGTGCTTCTAGCATGTGCAGGGAGCCCTCCCTCCCTCCTAATCCCTCCCTGGGTGCTACTTCTGTAGAGTGAATTCCTTTTTGTATATTGCAGGCTCGCCCTCCCCCCATCCACTATATTCGACTTTTAAACAATCAATTCCAATCCTACTTACAGCTTATCATTCCAGCGCCACTCAGCCAATCACGGTCGCTGTATGTAGAGAGGGAATCGTTTTTTTAAGTCAGATATATCGGTTGGGGGTGGGGGAGCATATACCAAAAGTTAAAAACGAGGGTGGAGAAAGCCCTTTAAAGTACTTTTGCAGGTTTCCATCTGTCTTACCAAAACTCAGTCATCATTTACATTACCTGATGGATTAGTAAAATGGGCTCTTATTAGTGTATGTGTAGAGTGCTCAGCCATGATATATCATTGAAAGCTATTTTAATTAATAGGTTCTTCAATTAATATTACAGGAGACAGGAATAATAAGTTGAAAAGGTTCCCTGAGTGTGCTCCCTCGCAAAACCCCTCTGCAGGCTCCTGACTGTTTCCAGCTTAAACTCTACCTTAGCAAACACAACAATAAAACAACTGTCCCTCTGATGATCAAGCTAAAATGTTTAAACCTGTGTGCAAATATTTAGACACCATATGGTCAGATAGTATATTTTATTAGATCTCTAAGTAAATAGACATGACCTCTAGAATTTACAAGAAACTTTCTGAAAATGTTTTTTCTTCTACAAATGTACATCCATGGCAGATTATACAGCTTGTGTGTTTCTGTGCCATCTTACAATTCTCCTTGTCTTAGCTGACATACTCCAAATAGTCATATTTACAGTATCTTTCCCCGATCCATGGTATTTTTACACACAAGCTCACACTATGCAAAACTATCAATGATGCAGAGACCATCCCCCATCATACTCACTTTGTTGCTAAAGAGGCACTCTGTAAATGGTTAATATTACAACTATATAATATTTTGCAACAATTTCAATCATACCCCTATATGCTATGAAAAGTGAGAACCCCAGTAATGCTGCAAAAACCTTATTTGTAAAGTGTACAGGAAAATATTTACAAAACAATCATGATCTGGTATTGCTTGTGAAGGTTCTCATTCATCGTCATGGTTATCTGTATATTATTCATCCAGGTCATGGTAGATCGAATATTCATTCATCCAGGTCATGGTATTCTGTAGTATTCATTCTCCAGGTCATGGTATATCTGTAATATTCATCACCAGGCATGGTAATCGTAATATTCATTCATCCAGGTCATGATAATCTGTAATATTAATTCATCCAGGTCATGGTATCTGTAATATTCATTTTTCTAGGTCATGGTATATCTGTTATATCATTCATCCAGGTCATGGTATATCTGTAATATTCATTCATCCAGGTCACGGTATATCAGGTAATATTCATTCATCCAGGTCATGGTATATCTGTAATATTCATTCATCCAGTGTCATGGTATATCGTAATATTCCTTCATCCAGGTCATGTGATATCTGTAATATTCATTCATCCAGGTCATGGTATATCTGTAATATCATATCCAGAGTCATGGTATATATCTGTAATATTCATTCATCCAGGTCATGGTATATCTGTAATATTCATTCATCCAGTCATGGTATGATCTGTAATATCATTTTCTCAGGTCATGGTATCAATTCGTAATATTCATTTATCTAGGTCATGGTATATCTGTAATATATTCATTCATCCGGTATGGTATATCTGTAATATTCATTCATCCAGGGTACGGTATATCAGAATATTCATTCATCCAGTCATGGTTATTCGAATATTCTTCATCAGGTCATGTATATCTGTAATGATCATCAAGGTATGGTATATCTGTAATATATTCATCCAGGTCATGGGTATTCTGTAATATCATTCATCCAGTGCATGGATATCTGTTAATATTCATCCATCCAGGGTCATGGTATATCTGTAATATATTCATCCATCCAGGTCATGGATATCTGTAATATTCATCATCCAGGTCATGGTATATCGGTAATATTCATTCATACAGGTCATGGATATCTGTTGTATTCAGTTAGATCTCAAAACATGGGCTGCTGGATGCACTCAAGGCCCGAAATAAAGTTTAATGAAGCACTCCCCTATAGTAAGCTACATAACACAAGAAAAAAGAAAAAAAAAGGGGATATTGGTGACACAAACAATATTTATTGACAGAAATATAGAGCCCCTGACTGGGATGCTCCCATGACCACTCCCCCTACAGATCTAATAACCAGAACAATTTGGACACTGACACCTCACCTATACTATATCAAAATGCATAAAGTCAAAAACAATCAGTATACTTGTCAGTCACATGTGTCCCTAATCAGTTAAGAAGTAGGTCCATGCACGGATATCTCATGGTCACATCATATCACCCGAGGGAAGGACCAATGAAAATGGGTGTTAGAGGCTCAAATGGGGAGGCAGCCAAGCTCAAACGCGTTTCGCTCTTCCAATGAGCTTTCTCAATGGTGCCAAAATCCCTTCTGGTCCCGGAAATATAAGGTGTGGGGACCCCATAAGTGCTAAGCGACGGCTTTCTGTCATAATCCATATCTCGCAAGATTGGAAATTACATTTGCATGGGCTACCGATTCTCGCGTGTATCACAGGGTCCGCCATTTAGTTACTGGCAGATTGCTCTCTCAATATAAGTATTCCCATAACGGCATAATAAAGTGATAAGTAATAAAAACGGCCCAATAGAAAAGGTGAAGATCCTAACATTTGAGCCAGACATGGGCCAAAAAATCAAAATCGCAGTTAAAGACTGGGAAATCACAGTTGAGAATCCAAAAATACTGGTCAAAGAAAAAAGTGGTTGAAATTTAAAAAATTTGTATTGAAGGATTTTAAACAAAATCGGGTCCGTGGAACCTCTGATGGAACAATTTCACTAGTGTTGTTCGTCTATCTAGACAAGAAACAAAGACAGACACTTCCTATGTGGTTTTTGAGTTCGAGTGTAAGCCATATAAACTTCATTATAGTGTTAATTGACTGATAATTGTGGACCATGCTTTTAAGCACAAACACAAATTTTGCAAACTTGATTGTTGATTTTGTTTTTTTGATAATCCCCAAAAGTCTAAAAGATTTCAATTTTTAAAAAAAAAATAAATAATAAACTTGTTACTGTTTTTGGGTGATAGTAGTGGTACGACTACCCCCCATTATGTCCCAATGCAGAGTGACAAGCTGTCAGAGTTCATCTAGTGCAATCCTGTGTCAGGCTCCATTTGACTGCTAAAGGAAGAGGAAACAGCCTGGTTTATTTCTCAAAAATCCAGCAAAACATTGGGGGGAAAAATGTATGAAGAAATATGAGAATATGTACCCAGAAGAGCAAAAGTTTGCCCGTACTGCTAAAATGCAGCATTCAACCAGATGTTTGCTTTTACTACTCTATGCATTTTTTGATCTTTTCTGATTCCTGCAGAGTAATAGCACAGGCATATTTTTCCACATCTCGGTACATTAGACCCCATAGGAGGGGAAATATTTTATTTATAAAAGTCCAAATAAGAATGTAAAAATAAATAAAATTAAACATTGAAAGCTGGGAATGTCATAGGATAATTCACAGTTCAGGTACCAATTTACCATAAAATGGGGAACATGTCAGGCAGTCAAATAGAAGGCCGTATGTGGCTTTGGATTGTCAAGTATTTGCTGCCCAGCTTGGTCTCTACCAATAGGTTATTCATCTATACCACAGCAATAATAGTACATAGTACAGAAAGTAGAAACGTCAAATCTATGGAGCTCTTAGCACACCACATGCTTGGCTATTAAATACCCTTTCTAAGTCACAGTGGTTACACCAAGAAAGGCTCAGCTACTCAGACCAGAGTTTACAAGCTAACCTTGGACAGTCATTGCTCTGCAATAGGGCAAGTTTGGGAAGGTAGGACACTGTCTCCTACCTTCCGGATAATTATTCAAGCAGTTAAAAGCTGCATTGCATTGTCCTTTAAAAAAAAGTTTTAATGATCTAATGCAGCTTTTTTTTTTTGAATTGTTGGTCCCAGTTTACAAAAGGTGTGAACAGCTACACTTACATCAATCATTTCAGATAGTATATTTTCTCTAACTATTCTTTACATCTCATTACTTTCGCCGCAAAATTCCTTTTTCTAACATAAATATCAGAGGGCAGGTGCGTCACTTAGACGTGGACAAGATCAGCAACTTCTAAAATGAGTTCAGATTTGAGTTACTGTCTTATACTCTTATAATAATAAGCTCTGGGATTTTCAGGTCTGTATATTTTTAGGTAAAAAAACATGTAAAGTTCATGGTTTTATGTTCTTACAGTTGTATAAATTCATTTGGCTCAACCAACGTGATTCCTACTGTGTGAACTGGGATCCCAGAAGATTGATTTTCTTTAGTTATAAAACAATGAGGAGATATGTTATACAGGGTCACAGTTTTCCACGCAGATCAAAATATAGACCTCACATTAATAACAAAATGGGCATATATCATGCAAGTTTCGTCCAGGGTTGAAGTTAGATAGAGTTTACATGAAACCGCATGGGATTCCTTTTTAATATGCCCAAGTACTAATATACAATTTGACTAAATGTAAAGGGTTTAGCAGTT
This sequence comes from Hymenochirus boettgeri, assembly GCA_019447015.1. NCBI lineage: Eukaryota > Metazoa > Chordata > Amphibia > Anura > Pipidae > Hymenochirus > Hymenochirus boettgeri. The sequence goes on along the minus strand of CM033473.1, from coordinate 267,464,714 downwards.
TATTAGTCAGAGAACTGCTACTGTGAAGAACTTTCCAAAAGTGCTGATACTTCAAAACATACAACACACCTTTTTTCCCTACAAGCAATTGAAATAAATGTTTAAGACAAGGTCAGTTGGCTGTTATTACGGACTAAGATTATATAGGGGGCTCATGGCTGTTAATTTTCAGCAGCCTATCACAACTTGTCAATAGAGATGTCGAACTTCTGAAAGTTCGGTCCTTTGAACTTTCGAACATATGGAAAGTTAGAAATGGGGCCATTAAGTTAATGGGAGTCAAATAGTTCGAAAAGTTCGAATGAAATAAAGTTTAAAAATCAATGGTTACTAATGTATAATGGCTGTGGGACTGGGAACAGGTCAGGGAGACACTAAATTCCAGATAATTTAAAAAAATCGATTTAATTCTCACACGCGATTTTCGACATTCGATAATTACGAAAGTTCGAAAGTCCGAGAAATCCGGGTCGAACTCGATAAGTCAGCTCAAATCGGGGTTTCTATTGAGTTCTAGTCCATCTCTACTGTCAAATGTTTTCAACTGGACATTAACCAGTAAATATGGTATCTGATTTGTGCTTCAAATAAACAGCAAGGGCAAAATTTTGCACCTCTTATTGAATAAGCCCCAAGTGTTCACAATAACTGTAAAATGCCACCTTTGGCATTTAACAGAGCATTGCAATAAAAGGTATGCCTAATTACCCTGAGTTCTAATGATTGACCAACATCAATAACGCAAATATAAAGAAAACAAAGAGAATCTCGGATCTTGTGAGCCTGAAGGCCTAGAGAATAAGGGAGCAGTGATACATTTAAATATGAGTTATAAAGAGGCAAGAAACATAAATAGTGGTAAGAAACCCTCATAAATATTTTAACTCCCTAACGTAACTATCCCAACAGACCTCAGTTATGTTTATTAGACAATCAATAAAATGAAAAACAGAGCATTGATTGGACCTAAATACCCCCACCCGTATATTTATAAAACCAGAATATTCCATGGTACTGAAACCAGTTCCAGCAACCCATTAACCAGTTCCATCTACCCTTAAACCACTTCCAGCTATCTTTTAACCAGTTTCAGCTACCCTTTAACCAGTTTCAGCTACTCTTTAACCAGTGGTAACTGTAAACACTCCTTAAATCAGGTTTAGAGAAGAATGGGGGGAGATGAAAGGTAATATAAAAAGAAATATCAGATTTTTAGAACCAAGCAAAAAGGTGCTGAAAACTAAATTGCAATGAGATGGAAATAAGCAAATTCATGCAACCAAATTTTCTTGCCAATAGGTGAATGGAAAACATTATGTCCTGTGCTCCACTGCTAATAGAAACTGCCAAATGAAGAAGTATTATACTTGGCCAAGAACTGTTAAAACAGACTATATGCAATTATTTAGTTTTGTAAAGACACAAACAGGTTCAGTATATTTAAGAAAATATATTGGGGGGGCTCAAATTATGGGGCATATTTAAAATCTTGGGGTTTTGCAAATTTGCATTTGCGTAATTGTACGTTCGCTCTTACAATACCATGCGGTAGCAAAATACCCCAATGATATTTTATGGCCGATTGTAATACAACCGTGACTGTAAATCAACAATTTTGATCATAGATTTACGAGGGCAATTGTAGATTTAACACCAAAATGATAGATTTTAGACCACAATCAGAGATTTATGACCTCAATTCTAGATTAACGTCTTTACATTAGAGATGTCCGAACTTCGCAAAATCCGATCCGCTCGAGGATCCGCAAATTTTCGAAAAAATTTGAAAATTCGAAAATCCACGAGCGGACCCATAAAAATGAAAAAAATCCTCGAAAATACGAGAAATCCTCGGATCCGCGAACCGGCCATCCGCGAACAGGCCATCCCTACTTTACATCTGTTTCTAAGGTCGCATTATGGAATATTTTAGCTTCTCTAAAACTTTCTTAGTTCTCACAAACATTTCAATCTTTCAGTGGAATTAAATAAGATTGGTCTGAAATAAAGTAAGATTGGCTGCAGTGACTATATCACAGAAAAATGTCTATATTGGATATAAAGAACCTTTTGCAGTGAGTAAATCACTGAAAATTGCAATGGAATTTTAATCTTTAAAATGAAACAAGCTCATTTGCACGGACCAAATGGAGGTAAATTGCAATGTAATTCTTCAGTGATTTAGGTTTCTCCTTGAGGGTTAAAGAAGAATGAATGGTAAAAAAAAATCCTAAAACCTCATGTACAGTACTCCATAATTCTGTATAGGTCTGTAGCAGGCGTTAAAGGAAATCTTCACGCTTAACTAAAAAACTGGTCACGTTTCCTGCCCCCAACTGATATATTCATTATTAGATTCATTATTAACCAGAAATTTACTGCCTCCTGCAAGCTGGCTTCCCCCTCCATGCAGTCAATCAAGGCAGATAATTGGCAGTTCACCATATCAGCTTATACCTCTTATACCATTTAACATGGAACTAAGGGCACAGCCACACTGCGCCGCAATCGCACACGGAATCACATGCGATTTAGTTGCATTTGCGCATGCGGTTTCTTCATTAGGTATAGGGAAACGCAAGAGATTGCGATTAAAAATGCGGAATGCAAATGCAATGCACCTGAAAACGTGTGTTGGTGTGTTGCCGCGTTTTCAATGATCCAGATTCAATGATCAATGATCTCCCATAGGCTTTGTGTCACCATGGGCTGTGCAGAGACTTCCCTTACAGTATACACATTTTTTGGCACTTACTTGAGCGCCATAGGGGTCCAGGTGTTAAAGCCCTGAGCCCTTCTCTTGATTGTCCACTGTTTAGTGTGTCCTTGCGCGTCCCATTGGTATATTCTATGTACATAAAACATTCATTTATGGGGTTTGTAACTAACCCAGCCTTCCTGATGGTCCAGGTGCTGAGTTGCCCCGGACTCGTCGCTTGATACGAATATCGCATCCTACTGCATCAAAGGTAACCAACATGGCCTAATGCATTCTGAACGCGCCCGGTTTCTTACTCATAGGCAGCCGAGAGCTGCTTTCAATATGATTAATTCATTTCCATAATTATATAATTAGTGCTTCCTACACTAATTAAATACAGAAATAGAGTCTCTTGATTAATAAAGTTATTTTTGCAAAAATCTAAGACTAGCCTCAGGCTAATAGGGTTGCAGTGGCTGCGTGGTTCCCTTCCAGAAACTGGCACAGCCACTGCAAACCTGTTGTCAAAGTCGCAAGCAGAAAGAGGGGTAAAAGAACATTGGGAAGCATTTCAAGTTTGGCGCTGGATGGAGAAGCAAAAATGCATTCCTCAAAGCCCAAAGAAAAGCACCCAGCTACTTACCTGCCTGTGTGCATATACCCACAGCATTTAGCACTTTCTATATAATATAAATAATTTTTAGATTTTCCAAGGAGGTAGAAGTCAGTAAGTCACAGTAATGAGCTGTCAAAGATTAATTCATTTAATGGCTGGCAACTTATCTGCTAATGGCACAGCGCACCCAACATATTACAGCGGTAGTAGAGTTGCTCCCTTTCTTTGTCCCTGAAGAAGCGGCGAGCATGCCGTGAAATGTGTAGGATTTCTCTCACTGAGTGCACTGGTGCCTATGCCTGGATATCATTGTTTAATAAAGCCTGGTTATGATATAATATATAGTTGTCCTGAGTACTGAAGCGGTCAACATCCACATAACGGTACTGGTCAGTGTTTTGTATAACACAGATCCTTGAGTTGGAGGTTTGGGTCCTCACTGGATGTAGACTCTCCTGCATGTGATCCGGAGGAGAGCAGAGGCACGGCATATTCTTTTCTTACTATTTTATTGAGCCACCAAATGAGATTAATTGACTATCAACAGTGGCTGCTATTTAAATAAAAAAATCCCAGGGCTACAGTTAATTACTGCATTAAATTTCTCAGGAATGGATGCTCCCTCAGTTGACCTCCATTAGGAAATAAACGCTGCTTGTTTTAAGTGAGAATTAATATCATTTTACCACCAGAGGCAAATTTATCTTTTTATAAAACAAAGAATCTAATTAAAAAAAAGAACAGTTCTAAAATATTGGCAATTGTATCAATACACAGTAGACCAGTTATTACAGAAATGTCCCATGGGATACTAAGTATTTAATAGATTTAATGGGCTGATTTGGAGAACATAGTTTTATTATATATTTATTTTTAGAAAATATTTTTAATGTAAGAGAAAAATGGTCTGCTACAATACTAGGGGTAAAGCGTTTGCAGTAGTTATTAACCTGCAGCAACCAATTAAAAGTTATCTAAATGCTGTGAACTCGTAAAAAGCCAGCCTATGATTGGATGCTGCAAATGAATAGCACAGGCAAACTTTTGCACCTCTTATTGCATCAGCAAATCTAATAAAACTGGTAAATGTTGTTCCCATAGCAGTTTTGTAGAACCTATTGAAGTTTTGAAAATTCAATTCAAACCCAGTTGAATCGTATTTTTTTTTTAAATTTCGATTTTCAAAACATTGTTTTTCCAATTTAATTTCCAAATATTAGATTTTCGAAAAAAGGTTTTGAATCTAATTTTCAAATTTCTAATATTTGTTTTTCGGATGACAAGTTTCAAATTTCGAAAATTCTGGCAGACTTCGGATTTTCGAATCCGGCAACTCAAAATCGAAACCAGGTTTGTTGAAAAAAAAATCTAAATATGGTAAAAGCAATAGAAAAGTACAATAGCATATTTATCCTACATGAGTGAGATTAATAGAAAAACTAGAGATGGCTGAACTCACTAAAACCTGTTCCCCTTCCAGATTCTTGGGTTCCCCAAGCAGACCCATTGAAGTCTCGGGTTCCCCAAGCAGACCCATTGAAGTCTCGGGTTCCCCAAGCAGACCCATTGAAGTCAATGTGAGTTAAAAGATCTGCCAAAAATTAAGTTATACATTTAGAAAGAACAAAAAGAGCAGAATACAAATCAACTAAAAATCCTTTAATGTGATAGGGATACATATTAAAATCATTTTAAAAGAGTTATGCAACCACACATCAGTGCAAACAGTAAGATATTAAGTATGGAAGGAACTGCTCAGTGTAAAGGTTCCCCTCCAACGCACATATCCACTAGTCTGCAGTCTGTGTCTGTAAAGTGCAGGTTTAGTCATCCAGCGGGGCGGCTGCATAGTAGAAATGGCCGCAGGATGCATTTTCCTCCTGCAAACAAGTGATTGGAGCTTTATCATCCATTAAGGTATAAACAGCAATGGTAACCTACTGTAAATGGCTCAGGGGCCTGGGAAATGGTCTGGTAAACACAATGCCCAAAATCTTTTAAAAAGAAACATTTCTTTTTTTGGCATTCTTTTAAAAAGAAACATTTCTTGTTTTGGCATTCCGTGCAGTATTTTAGAGATTTCTAGAAATTTCAGAAATTGTCAATTTGTAAATATGAAAATTCTAGAAAACCGGGTTTGTGACCATTTCTAATAAACACACATTTATTGCAAAATCTAAGACTGTTAATCCCCTTGACAATCACTGACTACAGCTATGTGCTTTTATAATAGCCATGGAACACCAAGGTAACCACATCTTTTCAACCAAACTTTTCTAAAGATGCATTTCTCTTTTGTTGCATTTGCAAATACAGGGCACTAAACTGTGGCTAGCATATGGTTAGACAAATTTCCTCCAGTCTGTAATATATCTATGTACAGTGTTATCATTATTTGTGTCTTCACTGGACAGATCAATTGCATTTGCATTCAGATAAAAATATAATGGTAATTTAAATTGAAATGTATATGATATACAGTATAGTTACATTACTGATTATTTTCTTTTTATTGGCAACAGTTTAGTGTCTGCTACAGCCCCAATCATAAAAAGATCAGCTCCAAACTTTTTGTGTTCAAATCCGTAACAATACATCTGAACTTTTCTCACCAGCTATGTAACAATTTTTTTACTCTAGAACTAGTAGCCCAGTAAATACTGGGTTCAAGGCTATTGACCGCAATCAGTCTTTTAAGTAAGCGCATTTTCCCACTTTGAACAAATTAAAGGAGACGGTTTGATTATTGAAAAAAAAACCCATCTATTTATACGAATATGCTATCACGAAAATAATAGATTTCATGTGGGAGATTATTTGTTGCTTGTAAAAGCAAGATATTGCTTTTCCTGTGATGGCCGGGATCCAGTGAATCACAGTAATGTAGATTTTTTTTTCTTTTATGATCAGCAGCCAAATACAGCAAAATGAGAGAAGCTTCAGCATAATCAGCAAAATATAGTGTCTTTTAGCCAGCAGGGATATGTCACAGCTTCAGGCAGAATTCACTATCTCTGTTTTATTACAATGACCACATTCTGAGATACCATAGGTCAGGGAGGGGTCATGGAAAAAAGAATTTTCTTTTATAAGGATGCTTTATAGAGTGTATCATAAGGATGTTTATTTGCCAAAACCATGTTTCTTTCTTCGTGGATCCTAAACGAAGAATCTAAACCTTAATCCTCCTGGTCTATTGCTAAATTACAATCCCCAGAAGTGCTAAAGAGCTGAAGCCCCTTCAACACCTGCTAGTGGTAAATTAATAAATGTACGAAGGGTACAGGCTAGGCTTTTACTTTATCCTTGGCATGACCAATTTATGGCACACAAGCTATCATTGGTCTACAAATATCAATACCAGTTTGGCTACAGTGGAATTATGGGAGGGGTACAAATAGATTCAGAATTATTCATATTTCACTAAATCATAGATCATAGAGATATAGTACGACACTACACACAATAACAGATGTTACTTTTGACCACATTGTGTCTGCTTTAGCTGTGGCCACCAGAAAGCTCGTATTTTTTACTTTCAACAGCAAAACCGTTATCAACTATGGACATTTTGATGTGCTAGAGACATAACTAACATAATAGCAATGAAGCAGAAACTAATTTTGGGAACATCCATCTACTTCGGTATATCTTGTTTGAAATTTGCATGGAATTATTTGACATGTTTTTCCATCTATTGTAGAACTGCAAGCATTATTACTATTCTATTTCTTTTACAGATTTGTTGCAGGGCAGGAAACAGGCTATTGATGCACCATTGATGCACCAGCATGCAATACAGAAAGTAATTAAAGAATGTGGTTGTTTGCAGTTTTTTTATTTGTAACTTAAACTTTAAAGTATAAGGATCTATAACTGTAAGAAACTGTGTTTCTCAGAATATCTCTCCAACTGCTTTTTACAGTAACCGAAGAGGTCTCACTGTGACCTATGTGAAATAAGTAGCAGTCCACTTCAAGCGTAGTTTTAATGCCTGGTGCCACCAATGTTAATCAATTTATATAATAAAGAAAGAAAAGACTGGTGCACTCCTGCACATTTTATTTAGGTGTGAGGCAACAGTTGTTAAAAGCCCCAGAAAAATAAATTGTTTGCTTGGACACAAGACCCAGGATTGCACCAGTCTTTTCTTTCATTTTTTTTAATACATATAATTTATAGAAGTATAATATCAGTGAAAGGTTGGAGTGGAGTGTGCTATATATATATATATATATATAATCTTGTGGCAAAGCTCTAGCACTTCTATTCAATCTAGCACTTCAATTTATATATTTATGTACTGAACTATCTATGTATTTATCCCCCTTGTATGACTTTATTGTATTTTATTACTGTACAGCGCTGCGTCCCCAGTTTATTTATAAATAAACCATACATACATACATACATACATACTAAAACACAGTGTAAATACACAGTGTCATTCCTAAGACACAGAAAAACTATAGGAAGATGGGAAGTGTACAGACAAAACATGGACTAAATAACATTTTCAGGCCAATAATAAAACAGCACCGTTTTTATCATCTGACAAATGAACTGCTTCTCGTCTCTGTAACTATACTGCAGTTTTTCAGCAAAAACGTAACATGTGTAATATTGAAAACCCCCCTTCTAATGTAAACCGTTGCTGTCACAATGTCCTACTTAGAGAAGTCGAAACAAAATAAATCACAAATCACTAAGTCTACAATGCAAAAGTTCTACTGTGAAACTGTTAGCTGGGGAGGGGGCAGTTGCTTTGTACATTCCGAACTCCTGATAAGTGGTAAAGACATTTATTTGTTGACCTTTTGAAAAATCTAAACAATAAGCTTTCAGATTGATCCTACCCCAAAGAAAGAGCTATATCATTATGTGAACAACACACAACATAGCTGCTACTTCTCTTTTTTTTTTTCCAGCCGACTCAAATTTCACGTTGCATTCCAAGGTTTTACAGCTGCGTTTTATTTCCAAATGTTTGCTAATGAAGAATATTTGCGGGCAATACACAGGATGAAATAACATTTTATCAGTGCGAGTTCTGAGTTAGCGTAAGGTCATGAGATTTGGCAAAAAAAACACACGCACACAAATTTCACATATAAAACACCAGTTGACTTTACTCACGTGATCTCGGATTAGAAAATGTACAATACAATGCGCTTCATTCATGACAGTCCTGTAAGCAATTTTTTTTTTTTAATGTTTTGATTGTTCTGTACAATAATACATCTGCCATCTGGGTAAAATGGCTGTAAACAGAAGACATTTTATTTATATTTTTAAAAAAAGGCAAACTTGAGGGACCTTTATAATATTAATGCATCTTTTGTAATTTTTTAAAAATATTTTATATGCTGGGGTAGGAGCTGTGTAATGGTTCAGACCTCATCAAACACTCTTAAATACTACAGGACTAATCCTGCAACTGAATCACTTGCCACGTTAATTGGTAGACATTACCTACTGCAATATTCACTTTTATAAATTAAAAAAAACATTTAACTCTTAGTTGCGCATTAAATTTAATAAACTACAATCACTTTTTATTTTATTTTTTTCTGGGTTTAGACTAAAGGATTCTGAGAAGAACCTTATTTATAATATCTCAACCACAGCCAGAATAAAAGGTATAATCACTAAATAATATCATTTAGCCTATAAAATAAATTAAACACTCACTGAAGATTTTTTTTATATCTGGGCAATGACATTTGTATTATTGTTTTTTAAATCGGACGTTCCAGCAATTATGGGAGAGTTGATTTGAGGCAATGAGTGATCACACTAAATATTTTCAGAGGTGGTACCAGTTTTGTATACAGTATACTGTATTTACTGTATATAATAGCGTTTTTATATTGTATATGCAGATTGTGAGGTTTGTTTTTAAAATCATTAAATTCTAAGACTACGTAATTATATAAACAGTGGATCTTTATAGGCGTATGGTCACAATTTTAATTTGTTTTTATTCTGCATACTTTTAATGAGGAACTAATTACTGTAGATAATTTATCTGTATCTTTTTATAGTTTGGTATCTAAAGAGGAGTAATAAATTGCATGAATTGTGTATGATAACAGGATTGTGTGCACATTTAGTTTATAGTTTTCATGTAAAGAAAGATGTTTTCGAAATCAAATTTGTGAATCCTATTGGTTGAACATACGAAAGATGTAGATATAAAGATGTAGATATTATAGATATATTCCTTCATGTATGAGTTGACAAATTTAATCTATTCAATTTTAAGTACATGCAGGGAGGTGTAATAAAAGTTCTTATAGTTAAAAATGGTGCTAATTTTGCCCCAACCAATCAGATGTTATTTATAATTTGAAAGCATCTCATTGGTTGGCGCAAAATTAGCACCGTTTTTAATGATAAGGACCTTTATTACATCTCCCTGTAAGTCTATTATTTAGATGCCCTATTGTCTTACTACTTCCTATTATGTGAATTCTATTTTTTCCCATTATCTCTGTGCTATAGAATGTTATCAGTGCTGTGAATATTACCTGAAATTTTATACGTTCAGTTCAGAGTTATTGTCCTCGTTTAATACCTTGGGGTATGTTGGGAATTTCTATAATGAAGATATTAAAAGAGTGTAGGAAACATGCAGGCTCTCTAGTGGTTTATAAGCATTTTTCGCATAACTTAGCATTGAAGGGGAGAACTTGTCACCTTATTAATAATGGTATCACCTGGAACCTATAATTAATGTAACCCTTGCTGCACGGTGCTGCTTGTGGTTTATAAATAATAAAACATGTAAGGCTTTAGTTACATGTGAGTCACGATCGCTTAGGTTATCGGATATACTTTATTAATAACCCAGCAGGCCATTCAGTACCTTAAAAAAGAACTGTAACTCTCAACAGCTTTATGGAGAAATAATCTATAATTCTAAAGGTTTCTGTAGCCTTCCTTCCTTGTGAGTAACATTTGGTTTTCTGACTGATCAGTCTAATAAAGGTTACAGGCAGGTCACCCATAACATACCTGACATCTCTGGCAGTGGGTCCAAGTGGGTAAGTATGTACTTGGGTCCAGATAGAAGCTATAAACATGCAGAACAAACCAAAATGTGAAATACCATTTTAGCCATATACAGTAGGAGTAATTTATGCAATTATATTCCTTTATTATAAAATAGTAATAAAAACACATGATTACTCCAAATTGCTGCTGATTTGGAAAAAAACAGCAATAGATAGATAGATAGATAGATAGATAGATAGATAGATAGATAGATAGATAAATAGATAGGTAGGTAGATAGATAGATAGATAGATAGATAGATAGACAGACAGATAGATAGATAGATAGATAGATAGATAGATAGATAGATATAGACAGAAGACAGAAGACAGACAGACAGACAGACAGAAAGGATAGATGATAGATAGAGTAGATAGATAGATAGATAGATAGACAGATAGATAGATAGATTTGGTTGCAAAATGATCATCCCAGGCAGTTGTCAAAACATTACAGTAGCGTTGACAGGCAAGTCAATAAATGTATAAACTGCAGACTGCAGTAGATAGAGAGATGATGGATAGACAGACAGACAGACAGACAGACAGATAGATAGATAGATAGATAGATAGATAGAAAGATAGAAAGATAGATAGAAAGATAGAAAGATAGATAGATAGATAGATAGATAGATGATAGATAGACAGACAGATAGATAGATAGATAGATAGATAGATAGATAGATAGATAGAAAGATAGATAGATAGATAGATAGATAGATAGATAGATAGATGATAAATAGATGATAGATAGATAGATAGATAGATAGATAGATAGATAGATGATAGATAGATAGATAGATAGATAGATAGATAGATAGATAGATGATTTGGTTGCAAAATAATCATCCCAGGCAGTTGTCAAAACATTACAGTAGCGTTGACAGGCAAGTCAATAAATGTATAAACTGCAGACTGCAGTAGATAGAGAGATGATGGATAGACAGACAGACAGACAGACAGATAGATAGATTGATAGATAGATAGATAGATAGAAAGATAGATAGAAAGATAGATAGATAGATAGATAGATAGATAGATGATAGATAGACAGACAGACAGACAGACAGATAGATAGATAGATAGATAGATAGATAGATAGATAGATAGATAGATAGATAGAAAGATAGATAGATGATAAATAGATAGATAGATAGATAGATGATAGATAGATAGATAGATAGATAGATAGATAGATAGATAGAAAATATAGAAGAATAGATGCTGATAAATAGCTAGATAGATGATAGAGGATAGACGATAGCTAGATCGATAGATAGATAGATAGATAGATAGATAGATAGATAGATAGATAGATAGATAGATAGATCCAGATGAAGGAAAAAAACCTTCCTTACTCCAAATGGTAATTAGAAAGGATCCCTGGATCAAACAGAACAATTAAAGATATTTAATAAAAGTTCTTATTGTTAAAAATGGTGCTAGTTTTGCCCCAACCAATCAGATCATATAAGATAACATCTGATTGGTTGGGACAAAATAAGAAATTTTATTGAATCTATATGTATTAATACTAGTAATTTTCAATATTTTTAAATTCTAGAAACTTTTCCAGTCCACTCTTAAATTTATTCAATGTACTTGCCACATCTTCTGGAAGACATTTCTACAGTTTTACCATTTTCACTGTGAAGAAACCTAATATTATAATAATAATAAGAAGATCCACTGGTGAACAATGCACCAGAGAGTTAATTGTATGTACCATTAATATATAATAATATATTATTATTATATATAAAATGATCATATCTCTCTATCTATCCAATGTAAACAGCCCTAACATAGTCAAAGCCATATTTTTCCCCTTATTAATTTAGTTGCCCTTCTTTGAACTGTTTACATTTTTCTCCCTTGAATCTATTCCCCTTCTTTATACCAGACAATATCTTGCTAGCTCTAGCCATTGCTGTCTGACACTATTTGCTACAGCTAAGTCTGTTATCCACTAGAATCCCCAAATCTTTTTTTTTATTTTTTTTACAGAGATTAGTTTAGCACAGAGCCATGTATGGTGCAGGCAGCAAAATGATTGTTTAATTAACGCATATATAGGAGGTAATTAAAAAAAAATTAACACAATTTTTATGTCAATTGGATTTATCTATTAAAAACACAAGTTAAGGGTTAAAAGCCCAGTGATATGACATTTTATATTGGGAATTTCAGTTAGGATTGTTGCCTCTATTTTCGTATAGGGTCACATTTAACTTTACATGAAATAAAAGCGCTTTCTGTCTATATTCTTATTTCTAACCTTCTTCTCTAGAAACTTGGCAATTTTGCATTTAGGAAACAAGGTCAACGAAACAATCAAAAACAAGCACGTATTTGGATGGAGACTTTATATGAAGACGGCACGCACATTTTTATGAATGCCCCTTCCCTCTACATTTTATTTTTCCAGACTCTCCAATTTAAAACTAATATAAAAAGTAGAAACTGCTCTCCATGTAATATACGGGATGGTTTAGTTTGAAATGGTCTGAAAGTAATGTTCAGTTTAAAGGGCATGTCCACTCCCCAAACTAAAAATTCACCAACTACTGGCCCCATTGTACAATTTAAAAAAATCCTTATCTTACATCCCTGTTCCTTATGGTTCTCCTGTAGGGCATCTTCAAAGTTCAGGAAACTGAAGTGTAGGAGCTGCCTTCCTGTTCAAAAGGTCTCTGCCTCTGTTGTGTCCTCTCAGTTGCTGCTAGCATGTGCAGTGGAGCCCCTCCCTCCCTCCTAATCCCTCCCTGGGTGCTACTTCTGTAGAGTGAATTCCTTTTTGTATATTGCAGGCCATGCCCTCCCACCCCCATCCACTATATTCTGACTTTAAAAATCAATTCCAATCTCTACTTACAGCTTATCATTCCAGCGCCACTCAGCCAATCACGGTCGCTGTATGTAGAGATGGGAATCGTTTTTTTAAGTCAGAATATATCGGTTGGGGGTGGGGGAGCATATACCAAAAAGTTTAAAACGAGGGTGGAGATGCCCTTTAAAGTACTTTTTGCAGGTTTCCATCTGTTTCCAAAACTGTCAGTCATCATTTACATTACTGATGGATTAGTAAAATGGGCTCTTAGTAGTGTATGTAGTAGAGTGCTCAGCCATGATATATCATTGATAAGCTTATTTTAATTAATAGGTTCTTCAATTAATATTACAGGAGACAGGAATAAAGGTTGAAAAGGTTCCCTTGAGTGTGCTCCCTCGCAAACCCCTCTGACAGGCTCTGACTGTTTCCAGCTTAAACTCTACCTTAGCACACACAACAATAAACACAACTGTCCCTCTGATGATCAAGCTAAAATGTTTAAACCTGTGTGCAAATATTTAGACACCATATGGTCAGATAGTATATTTTATTAGATCTCTAAGTAAATAGTACATGACCTCTAGAATTTACAAGAAACTTTTCTGAAAATGTTTGTTTCTTTCTACAAATGTACATCCATGGCAGATATAACAGCTGTTGTGTGTTTTCTGTGCCCATCTTACAATTCTCCTTGTCTTTAGCTTGACATACTCCAAATAGTCATATTTACAGTATCTTTCCCCGATCCTATGGTATTTTTACACACAAGCTCTACACTATGCTAAAACTATCACTGATGCAGAGACCATCCCCCATCATACTCACTTTGTTGCTAAAGAGCCACTCTGTAAATGGTTAATATTACACCTATATACTATTTTGCAACAATTTCAATCATCACCCCTATATGCTATGAAATAGGAGAACCCCAGTAATGCTGCAAAAACCTCTATTTGTAAAGTGTACAAGGAAAATATTTACAAAACAATCATGATCTGGTATTGCTTGTGAAGGTTCTCATTCATCCAGGTCATGGTATATCTGTTGTATTCAGTTAGATCTCAAAAACATGGGCTGCTGGATGCACTCAAGGCCCGAATAAAGTTAATGAAGCACTCCCCTATAGTAAGCTACATAACACAAGAAAAAAGGAAAAAAAAGGGGGATATTGGTGCAACAAACAATATTTATTGAACAGAAATATAGAGCCCCTGACTGGGATGCTCCCATGACCACTTCCCCCCTACAGATCTAATAACCAGAACAATTGACACCTTGACACCTCACCTCATACTATATCAAAATGCAATAAGTCAAAAACAATCAGTATACTTGTCAGTCACATGTGTCCCTAATCAGTCAAGAAGTAAGGTCCATGCACGGAATCATCAGGTCACATCATATCACCAGAGGGAGACCATGAAAAATGGGTGTTAGAGGCTCAAATGGGGAGGCAGCCAAGCTCCAAACGCGTTTCGCTCTTCCAATGAGCTTTCTCAATGGTGCCAAATCCCCTTCTGTCCCGGAAATTAATAAAGGTTGTGGGACCCAATAAGTGCTAAGCGATGGCTTTCTGTCATAATCCCATATCTCGCAAGATTGGAAATTACATTTGCATGGGCTACCGATTCTCGCGTGTATCACAGGGTCCGCCATTTTAGTTACTGGCAGATTGCTCTCTCAATATAAGTATTCCCATAACGGGCATAATAAAGTGATAAGTAATAAAAACGGCCTAATAGAAAAGGTGAAGATCCTAACATTTGAGCCAGACATGGGCCAAAAAATCGAAAATCGCAGTTAAGACTGTGGAAATCACAGTTGAGAATCCAAAAATACTGGTCAAAAGAAAAAAGTGGTTGAAAATTTAAAAAATTTGTATTGAATAGGATTTTAAAAATCAAATAGTTCCGTGGAACCTCTGATGGAACAATTTACTAGTGTTGTTCGTCTCTATAGACAAGAAACAAAGACAGACACTTCCTATGTGGTTTTTAGTTCGAGTGTAAGCCCATATAACTTCATTATAGTGTTAATTGCCTGATAATTGTTGGACCATGCTTTTAAGCACAAACACAATTTTGCAAAACTTGATTGTTGATTTTTTGTTTTTTTGATAATCCTCCAAAAGTTCTAAAAGATTTCAATTTTTAAAAAAAAATAAATAAATAAAACTTGTTACCTGTTTTCTGGGTGATAGTAGTGAGTACGACTACCCCCCAATTATGTCCCAATGCAGAGTGACAAGCTGTCAGAGTTCATCTAGTGCAATTCCTGTGTCAGGCTCCATTTGACTGCTAAAGGAAGAGGAAACAGCCTGGTTTTATTTCTCAAAAATCCAGCAAAACATTGGGGGGCAAAATGTATTGAAGACTATGAGACTTATGTACCCAGAAGAGCAAAAGTTTGCCCGTACTGCTAATATGCAGCATTCAACCAGATGTTTGCTTTTTACTACTCTACTGCATTTTTTGATCTTTTCTGATTCCTGCAGAGTAATAGCACAGGCATATTTTTCCACCTCTCGGTACATTAGCCCCATAGGAGGGGCAATATTTATTTTATAAAGTCCAAATAAGAATGTAAAAATAATATAAATTATAAACATTGAAAGCTTGGAAATATCATAGGATTCATTCACAGTCAGGTACCAATTTACCATAAAATGGGGAACATGTCAGGCAGTCAAATAGAAGGCCGTATGTGCTTTTGGATTGTCAAGTATTTGCTGCCCAGCTTGGTCTTCTACCAATAGGTTATTCATCTATAACCACAGCAAATAATAGTAAATAGTACAGAAAGTAGAACGTCACATCTATGGATGCTTTATGCCACACAACATGCTTTGGCTATTAAATACCCTTTCTTAAGTACAAGTGGTTACACCAAGAAAGGCTCAGCTACTCAGACCAGAAGTTTACAAGCTAACCTTGGACAGCTCATTGCTCTGCACTAGGGCAAGTTTGGGAAGGTAGGACACTGTCTCCTACCTTCCGGATAATTATTCAATGCAGTTAAAAAGCTGCATTGCATTGTCCTTTAAAAAAAAAATGTTTTAATGATCTAATGCAGCTTTTTTTTTTTTTTTTGACTTGTTGGTCCCAGTTTTACAAAAGTTTTGAACAGCTACACTTACATCAATCATTTCAGATATGTATATTTTCTCTAACTATTCTTTACATCTCAATTACATTTCGCCTCAGAAAATTCCTTATTTCTAACATAAAATATCAGAGTTGCAGGTGCGTCCATATTAGACGTTGGACAAGATCCAGCAACTTCTAAAATGAGCTTCAGATTTTGAGTTACTGTCTTATACTTTATAATAATAAGCTCTGGGATTTTTCAGGCTCTGTATTATTTTTAGGTAAAAAAACATTGTAAAGTTCATGTTTTATTGTTTCTTACAGTTGTATAAATTGCATTTGGCTCAAACCAACGTGATTCCTACTGTGTGAACTGGGATCCCAGAATGTTGATTTTCTTTCAGTTATAAACAATGAGGAGATATGTTATACAGGGTCACAGTTTTCCACTGCAGATCAAAATATAGACCTCACATTTAATAACAAAATGGCATATATCATGCAAGTTTCGTCCAGGGTGAAGTTTAGATAGAGTTACATTGAACCGCATGGGATATCCTTTTTAATATGCCACAAGTACTAATATACAATTTGACTAAATGTAAAGGGTTTTAGCAGTTTATTAGTCAGAGAACTGCTACTGTGAAGAACTTTCAAAAAGTGCTGATACTTCAAACATACAACACACCTTTTTTCCCTACAAGCAATTGAAATAAATGTTTAAGACAAGGTCAGTTTGGCTGTTATTACTGGACTAAGATTATATATGGGGCTCATGGCTGTTAATTTTCAGCAGCCTATCACAACTTGTCAATAGAGATGGTCGAACTTCTGAAAGTTCGGTCCATTTTCGAACTTTCGAACTATATGGAAAGTTAGAAAATGGACCCATTAAAGTTAATGGGAGTCAAATAGTTCGAAAAGTTCGAATGAAATACAGTTAAAATATCAATGGTAACTTAATGTAAATGGCTGTGGGACCTGGGAAATGGTCAGGGGAAGACACTTAAATATCCAGAACTTTAAAAAAATCGATTTAATTCTCACACGCGATTTTCGAATTCGATAATTACCGAAAGTTCGAAAGTCCGAGAAATCCGGGTCGAACTCGATAAGTTCAGCTCAAACTCGGGTTCTAATTTGAGTTCTAGTCCATCTCTACTTGTCAAATGTTTTCTAACTGGAATTAACCAGTAAATATGTGTCATCTGATTGGTTGCTTCAAAATAAACAGCAAGGGCAAAATTTTGCACCTCTTATTGAATAAGCCCCATATGTTTCACAATAACTGTAAAATGCCACACTTTGGCATTTAACAGAGCATTGCAATAAAAGGTATGCCTAATTACCCTGAGTTCTAATGCATTTGACCAACATCAATAACGCAATATTAAAGAACAAAGAGAATCTCGGATCTTGTGAGCCTGAAGGCTAGAGAATAAGGGAGCATGTGATACATTAAATATGAGTTATAAAGAGGCAATGAACATAATAGTGGTAAGAAACCCTCATAAATATTTTAACTCCCTAACGTAACTATCCCACAGACCTCAGTTATGTATAGACATCAATAAAATGAAAAACAGAGCATTGATTGGACCTAAATTACACCGTATATTTATAAAACCAGAATATTCCCATGGTACTGTATTCCGATGACTTTCTCACCCACAATTCATTAACATGGAAAACTTTGAATATTTTGCACTATATTCAAGCGGTATTGAAACATGTCGACAGATAAATGTCAAAAATAACAGATCGTACAAATAATAGACAAATGGGGGAAAAAGCATATAATAGGAAATAAAAATAAACTCAATTGTTCTTCTCCAACCAGAAAATCTAACCATGTAAATTTATATTTTTTTTTTATCTGCCACAAAAGTTGATGTAACAAATTAGTTTTTTCCTAACGAATTTAGGGATCATGTCCAGTTCAGGGGTAGAAACCAGTTCCAACTCAGAACTGACGGTTCAGAAATTCTGACCGGAACTCTCAGATCGCAAAACATTTTTGCGGATTTCCTTTAATTATTGGGTTTTCAAAAAGAAATATTCAGAAATGATTGAATATACAGGGCGATTTCCAGAAATATGGAATACATAAACCTTTGATGAATACTTGAACCCTAGATTCCAAATATGGGAGTGAAACAGCGAATACGCGAGCCCTCGATTTTGAATTTTAGAAAATGTGACGGGAAAACTTGAAATTAGATCCTGCGTGATATAGTTTTTTTTTAAATAAGTTTTGGTTCTATGTACGTGTTCCATATGCCAAAACTGGTATCCAAATGGATATGAGAATTACCATCATTGAACCATATCCCCTAGGGTTTGGGAACTCACACTGCAATATCTCATAGTCATAAGGACATAAAGCGACCTAATCGGTCAAATAGCCAGTGGTAGATAAAAAGTTCGAACTTTATTGATTAACAGATAAATAAAATATATGTTCAGTATATTTATACCAGTGTTTCTTAACCTTTTTATCTGTGGGGACCCCTTGAAAAATTTTTCGTGTCTCCTACATAAAATAATGATTATATGTTATTATTTATCTTTTACTTTCTTGGTCATGAAATCATCAAAATACATTCAGGGTTATTAAAAAAAAGTTCTTAACGTTTAAAATGGTGCTAATTTTGCCCCAACCAATCAGATCTTATTTAACATTTGGAAGCTAACATCTGATTGGTTGGGGCAAAATTAGCACCATTTTAAACGATAAGAACTTTTATTGAATAACCCTGATAATTTATACAAATATAAATGATAGATCTATAATTATATCGCTATTTTAAAAAAAATGCATTCAAATTCACAGCAGGGGATGGGTCTATACCGGTGTTTCTCAACCTTTTTATCCTTATGTCAGGGAACCCTTACATAAAAACATTATTACTTAATTATATTTATCTCTGTCACAATCTCCTGAGGACCCCAATACAACCTCTCAGGGACCCCTGGTTGAGAAACACTGTTTTATAGCATCCTTAATGTGATTAGAAATGACATAAAGCACACAAGGGTTAAAAAGTAGCCATAATCAATAAACAGCAACACTAGTGAAAGCAGAATTGCTTAATATGCATGTATAGAGTCCCAGCTGGAGCTTCTAAAGAGACGAAAGAGTCTGTATATCATAGGTCACAGTGAAATATTAGGTCTACATATGCCACCACATATGTGATAGATAATAAACAATCAAGCATGTAAGCTGCCGACAGCTGTACCTCCCATTGGACGAAATGAGACAGACTAGCACATAGCAAAACAGGTAAGTATAGGCAATGGCACTAGGAGACTGGGCCTAGCCCTATCTCACCCAGCGTGTCCCTCTCAAGGTATAGGCAGTGTGTCCATCCAAACTATGAAAAATATCTGCTGAGCACCAGGAGGTAAGGACAGCTAAATCTTCTGTCTGGTAGCATGTAATCGCCTGGGGGTGTAGCACATGCATGACCTAGGCCACCAAAGTACAAATACACCCCAAACCAGGTACTGCTACCTTCCGCTCAAGGAGCGTAACACAGAGAAGGGGACCTCCCCACGAGACACTATCAGGCAGAAGTGGTCTAATCAGCACCAGGTGCAGTCATCTGGAAACGTGGCAAGAGAACAACCACACTGTGAAAAGAGTAAACACCAGCTACAGTACATGCTCACTACAAAACCGACATATGTTATATGTACGTGTTCCCCAGGCCTTTTCCCAGGTCACTGAGCCTTTTCCTCTAACTTACTATTTCTACTTTACATTAAACTTAATCATAACATTCAGGTTTTTATCTCCCATTGAATTCTATTGATTTTTGAATTTTCTTTTTCCCCCCCAAAAATCCATATTCAGAGTGGAACTCACCTGTTTCGGACATTCCTAAACAAACAATATAATTATATAATTAAGATGGACATGTCCTCCAGGAGTCAATCATTATACAATTCTAACTTTACTCTGTTTTGTTTTCCTGATCGTGTAAAAACTTCCCATGAGCTTTAAACTGTTTTTGAATCATTCATGTTATTATTATTTTTTTGTTGTTTTTCATATAGTTTCAGGAAGAAAACGGCTTTTAGTCTGCATTAAAATGGCAGGATTTGTAGTACCTGAGGCAAAGGGTTAGGATTATTATCCCTACCTCTCAATATTGTTTTGTTGAGGTGCTACAGCACATAATGTCTTTATTTAGTCCTGGACTATTCTGTATTAGTTCTGAAGCTAGAAGAAAGCCTGGCAGAAGCAGCTTTCTTGCTTCTGTTGCTCTTTACAGAAACAATATTCAGAGGTAGAAATGATCAATCATCCCTGTCTCAGGTACTTTTTGTTTTTACTTCTTTTTTAAAAACTTAATACACACTCTAGTTCTCCTTTAAACTGTTTCTCTGTTGTACTGTACAATATGAAAGAAAAAATCACTCCTGCATCTTCTGTCTGGGCCTAGCCTCACTGTATTGCTAAATCTCCTAAATAATAAATGCAAAACACTGGACTCCAAGAACATCATGAAACACATGATGGCAGTGGAACTTTTATTGAAACATGGTGTCCAAAGATCACCTGACACATGGTGTCCAAAGATCACCTGACACATGGTGTCCAAAGATCACCTGACACATGGTGTCCAAAGATCACCTGACACGTGGTGTCCAAAGATCACCTGACACGTGGTGTCCGAAGATCACCTGACACGTTGTGTCCAAAGATCACCTGACACATGGTATGCCTTATACTGTGGTGTACAATCACAGTTAAGAACCATAATGCATGAAATAAAATCTTTCATTCAATAAATTTCCATTGCTTCACATCGTTTTAAAGGTCATTGACCCTTATCCTACAATTATGCTTTTACTATAACTTAAGGAACATATCCTTTTTGTTTTAAGTTAAAATTAAAACCTAAAAATTCAGGTGAACCACTATACTAAGAACTTATACTATTGAGATCTTTGCCACAATGACATTCTTCACAAAAAGTTTCCGGACAGTTTCTCAGTTTGGGATTATGGTCAGCCAAATCTTAATTTGGCAATTGGAACAGCATCAAATGTAGGTTTGGCCTGATGGATACTGTCCAAATAGAGAAGAAGGTTGAGAACTCAAATGTGAGGAACGCTGGAGGTTGCAAGTTTCTGTTAAAAATAGCCACTTAAAGATTATCTCTGGCTCTCATTCTTATGTCATTAGACGTATTTGTTTTCTATTCCTTCTTGGAAGTTCAAGTCTTTTCTGCACTATCATAATTCCAACCTGATATTATACAACAGCTTTCTAGCCATTGTAATTGCAAACAACATTAAACGTATTCTATAATTAACTAAAATAATTATTTAACACTATCCATAGTCATCTGACATGGTAATGGTTATTACATAGTCCAGCCGTGATACCCTACTCATTAACCCTACCTTACAGTTGAGATTCCCAAACTTTCTGCCAGATCGCAAATCTTCTTGGCTTCATTTCACCTCAAAACCAGATTGGGTTCAAAACTGGACTCATCATGAGTCAACAGACCACCGTGGAGGGGGGCAGTGTAATGAGGGAGCCGAAGCCTAACACTTCTGCAGGGGAACTATGTGAAAAATGAGAGTAGCTGCTGCTACACACTCATTATATTAATGGGATGTGCTTTTGGATTGAGGATTACCATGTTAATACATAGATTTTCCTTTCTACCCATAGCTATTCTAACCTGATTGAGAATTGAGGGTTGAACTGTAGATGGTGGTTTTTAAGATTTGTTTTTTTACTATTTGTACATTATGTCTGTCATTTTATTTTTATTAAGGAATTTAATACACAACACAGATGAGTGTTCCTGGTTCATTCAGGTTTATTTCTTATATTTGTCTATAACTGTCACAAAAGAGGCAGATTAAATAGCCAAATATTAGTGACCTGAATATTTTATAACTTATAAAATCTTAGCAGTAAGACGACAGTAAAGTCCATTGTAACATGTGTCTGTCCAAAATATTAGATCAGACCCATTCTTTCAGCTTTCAGATGTACAATTAACTCAATACAGTAAAGGTTCGTACACACGTGCAAACGTTCATTTTGGCCGATAATCGGGCCGTGTATGGAGATCTGCCCGGTCGGTTGGGCAACAATCCCTGACCCAACAGCCGTTTCAGTCGATAAAGTGCCCATACACAGGCCGATTATCGGCCGAAATGAACGTTCATACACATCGTGCGTCATGGGACCCACGATCGCACGTGTGTATGAACCGTAAGTGATTGAAGGGCAGGACAGACATTTTGATATATTATTTATCTCTGATGTTATCTCTATTGATAACAAACTTAGTTGAAGTAAACAATGCAAGGCAGCAACAACTAGAGCTAGCAAGATATACGGGAGATCCAATATCCCACGCCGCGTTACCTACCTTAGCCCGGTCCCCCGATACATAACTGACGTAAACGAGATTATGTCAGTTATTGCATCGCGGATCGGGCTAAGGTAAGGAGCGCAACCTTAATGCTCCCAAACCTTTACCGTTAAGTTTCGCGCTACGAGGTAGCGCAAACCTTAACAGCAGGGGTTTTGGATCGTTAGCACAGCGCTGTTTCCAAAAACATTTGGAAATGGCGCTGTTCTCTAAATTCCGTCTAAAACCCACGTTAACCCGAAATTTTTCGGGTTAACGTGGGTTTTAGACGGAAAAGCAATATATTGAATCTCCCCCATTGTCTTTTATGAGGGGAAAAGATTCAAGGGAGCAAAATATATTTCTCCCTCTTTAAAAAATACTAGTAAGGCCTCATTTGGAATATGCGATGCAGTTTTGGAATTAAAGGGTAACTGTGGTCCAAAAATAACTTTAGCTAAATTGACAGGAATTGCTTTCCTGAGGATTTTTGCAATTTATTTTCATTATTTATTTTACATCGTTTTGAAGATATTTACATTTATATGTGTGATATGGTTGCAGCATCACCAGGTCCCCTGCACTTCCTGCTTCCTGCACTGAAACCATGTGACAGTCCCTCTTCTGTGTTTCCTCCTCCTCGTGGGCCTCTATGGCCCCTCCCCTTGCAGCCCCTTGGGCCTTTCCCTTGCAAACTCCCAGGGGCCCCTCCCACTCAGGCCCCTTCCACTCAGGGGTCCCTCCCACTTGGGGGCCCCTCCCACTCGGGGGCCCCAGGTACCCCTTCCACTCAGGGGCCCCAGGGGCCCTTCCCATTTCGGGGCCCCTCCCACTTGGGCCCCTTCCACCTGGGCCCTGCCCACTTAAGGGCCCTAGGGGCCCTTCACACTTGGGGCCCCTCCCACTCGGGGGCTCCTGGGCCCCTTCCACTCGGGGGCCCCAGGGGCCCCTTCCACTCGGGGGCCTCAGAGGCCCCTTCCCATTTGGGGGCCCCTCCCACTCTGGGGCCTCTGGGCCCCTTCCACTCGGGGGCCCCAGGGGCCCTTCCCATTTGGGGGCCCCTCCCACTCTGGGGCCCCTGGGCCCTTTCCACTTGTGGGCCCCAGGGGCCCTTCCCACTCAGGGGTCCCTGGGCCCCTCCCACTCAGGGGCCCCGGGGCCCCTTCCACTCGGGGATCCTTCTCACCGGGGGCCCCAGGGTCCCTTCCCATTCAGGGGCCCCTTCCACTCGTGGACCCCAGGGGCCCCTTCCACTTGGGGGCCCCTCCCACTCGGGGGTCCTTCCTACTGGGGGCCCCAGGGTCCCTCCCACTCGGGGAGGGGCCACAGGACCCGTGAGTGTGCGGAGCCACAGAGTCCGTGAGTGGTAGGGGCCACAGGGGGCTGCAAGGGGAGGGGACACAGGGCCCACGATTGGGAAGGGCCAGCAAGTGGGAGGCATTTAAAAAAGCAGTGCTGTGGGCTGTGCTGTTCTCCCCACCCCCTCCTACCCTTCAGTCATGCACTGAGCATGTGTCAACCGCAGATTAGAGGAGGAAACAGTATTTCTGACCGCAGATTCAGAACCTCCCCCCCCCAACTTTCTGATCAATGATTTCTTCATATTTTGGGCTGTGCAGCACATAGAGAGGTGGTTGATGGCTCGTTTTAAAGGTATGAACCTGGCCTTTCATTAAATAACTTGTTTGAGACCACCGTTCCCCTTTAAAACATGAAGAGACTCTTGGAAATGGAAAAGTTCAGAGAAAGGCACCCAAATTAATAAGTGGAAGGGAGGGGCTAGGCTAAGCAGACAGATTAGACAATTTGGCTCTTTACACTGGAGCAACAACAATTGCACAGAGATATGATCCTTTATAAAATCATATTAATGAGCGATATAATAAACTCTCTGGTGCATTGTTCACCAATTGGTCATTTTAGAAAACTCGTGGGAATCCTTTAAGATATGCAGAAAAGAGTTTCATCTTCAGGCTGAAAAGGTGTCTCCAGCATATGTGGTAAAGTTTTAATAAATAGCTTTAAAAGCGTGCTAGATATGTTTCAAAAATTCTAAAATATTGAAAATTTCTTGTATTAATACATATAGTTCTTGTTGATGCAGGGATCCTTCAGGGATCCAATTTGGAGTCAGAGGACTCCCCTTCAGCTGTTTTTTTTTTTTTTTTTGTCCTTCCTCAGTATCATGTTAAACTGTTTTGGACTGGGACCTCTGCCCATGGCGTGATCATGTGCTAATATGGAACGCCCACCTTACCCTACTGGTGTGGTAATGGAATGCCAACTCCAATGGAAGGCCCTTCCACACCTACATCCCCTCCACAGTGCTGGGTTAAATGCGCGATCAGTTGTAACAACACTTACTACGTTGCTATCCATTTGTGCAAGTCCTATTTGTGCAGTCCCTAGCAGCATCATAAAGCTATAGATCTATCTCTTATGTTTGTCTATCTATCAAATTAAAACTTCTATATTTCAACAGGATCTGGTTATGTACACACCTCTAAAGTGGATCATACAGATTATGTTTTTGACTGTAATTACGAGTGGAATTAAGAGCTTTATATTGATCGCTTAATGGCTGGCCCAGACGGTTGTCTGAACATGCAGTTTGCATGTGTATGTATGTCCAGCTTTAAAATAAAGTACAGGAAAATTTACATTCCATGGTGAAAAAGTCATTACACTGGAATCCAGTCCCCTTGAAATAATCTATTATTGATTTGTTTACCTTCCCAATTTGTTTATTTATTTATCTCTTTCACAACAATTTCATTCACTGTTTCCCCCTTTTGGGATTTAATTTCATTTAAATAGTCTTGGCAATTCAGCTCACAGGATACCAAAGCAGAAGAAAATGCAAAGAAACAAATCCACTGTTCAGAAAGCTTTATGGTAACTACTATTAATTCACCCCCATACTCTGTCCCTGTCTATCAGAAATTATATAGCAATTTATCCCTAGCTAATTTCATTCTTTAGTCCCCCTTTCCAAGAGCCAGAGGTTTTTGTATTGTTAGCTTTATAGGAAATTGTCAATGCAGTATTTGTTAATTTAACTTTTTTGTTAGTTAGACCATGATGGAATTTATAAATAATTTTGCAGACTAGATTTAAAAACAATAAGCATATGAATTTGAAGTCTTTTCACATGTCATCTCTGCCACTATTCATTGCAAAAACAATCTGTACCAGCCATCTGTTAAAGAATAGTGAACACAGTGATGTATTATTATATATATTCTAAATAACTTGATGTACTGAAATGAAATTCCACTGGAGCAGCTTGATGGTTTTTAGACTGATTATTGTTGATTATGATAGAAAGCCTGCATTAGCTACAGCACACTTTAAAAAA
This sequence comes from Hymenochirus boettgeri, assembly GCA_019447015.1. Taxonomy (NCBI): domain Eukaryota; kingdom Metazoa; phylum Chordata; class Amphibia; order Anura; family Pipidae; genus Hymenochirus; species Hymenochirus boettgeri. The sequence continues at coordinate 267,438,676 of CM033473.1, read as the reverse complement.
CTGATAAAGGGTTAATTAAATAATTGAAAAATGAGCTCATTGTTTGGAGATAAACATTTGTTTAATGCGGAATACCAGAAGTAGATAAAAGTGCAGCTCCTACTATCTCCCCATCAGTTTTTTGTTATGCAGTTACTTGTAATGCGTTTGCTGTTTTTGTTTAATTGTACTTATGTGTATGTAAATTAATATTATGGTTCCTATTTAGAAAAGTGCAATATGCATTGAAAGTAATTTTGGGTGTAATTTAATTTCCATCCATAGTGACATTTCTACTATTCATAAAGCTTCATTGTTAACTAAATTTGTTCCACTAAAATGTTTTTTTTTTATTTTCCAAATAAACTATAAACATGTACTGCTGAAAGTGGTGATTGTTGCAAAACTTTGGAATATACTGTATGGTAGACATGTAATTTGTCAAACTCTGTGTATCCCATTATAACAAGCTTTAGGAGAAAACTATTTTAATCGGTGCAGGTTTTTAATATATAAATGTGCTTCCATTTTTTCCCCTCAAATAACAAATTAAGGGGGAGATTCAATATATTGCTTTTCCGTCTAAAACCCACATTAACCCGAAATTTCTACGGGTTAACGTGGGTTTTAGACGGAATTTAGAGAACAGCGCCATTTCCAAATGTTTTTGGAAACAGCGCTGTGCTAACGATCCAAAACCCCTGCTGTTAAGGTTTGCGCTACCTCGTAGCGCGAAACTTAACGGTAAAGGTTTGGGAGCATTAAGGTTGCGCTCCTTACCTTAGCCCGATCCCGCGATGCAATAACTGACATAATCTCGTTTACGTCAGTTATTGTATCGGGGGACCGGGCTAAGGTAGGTAACGCGGCGTGGGATATTGGATCTCCCCGTATATCTTGCTAGCTCTAGTTGTTGCTGCCTGGCATTGTTTACTTCAACTAAGTTTGTTATCAATAGAGATAACATCAGAGATAAATAATTATCAAAATGTCTGTCCTGCCCTTCAATCACTTACGGTTCATACACACGTGCGATCGTGGGTCCCATGACGCACGATGTGTATGAACGTTCATTTCGGCCGATAATCGGCCTGTGTATGGGCACTTTATCGACTGAAACGGCCGTTGGGTCAGGGATTGTTGCCCAACCGACCGGGCAGATCTCCATACACGGCCCGATTATCGGCCAAAATGAACGTTTGCACGTGTGTACGAACCTTTACTGTATTGAGTTAATTGTACATCTGAAAGCTGAAAGAATGGGTCTGATCTAATATTTTGGACAGACACATGTTACAATGGACTTTACTGTCGTCTTACTGCTAAGATTTTATAAGTTATAAAATATTCAGGTCACTAATATTTGGCATATTAATCTGCCTCTTTTTGTGACAGTTATAGACAAATATAAGAAAATAAACCTGAATGAACCAGGAACACTCATCTGTGTTGTGTATTAAATTCCTTTAATAAAAAATAAAATGACAGACATAATGTACAAATAGTAAAAAAACAAATCTTAAAAACCACCATCTACAGTTCAACCCTCAATTCTCAATCAGGTTAGAATAGCCTATGGGTAGAAAAGGAAAATCTATGTATTAACATGGTAATCCCTCAATCCAAAAGCACATCCCATTAAATACATGAGTGTGTAGCAGCAGCTACCTCTCATTTTTCACATAGTTCCCCTGCAGAAGTGTTAGGCTTCGGCTCCCTCATTACACTGCCCACCCTCCACCGGTGGTCTGTTGACTCATAGATGAGTCCAGTTTTTGAACCCAATCTGGTTTTGAGGTGAAATGAAGCCAAGAAGATTTGCGATCTGGCAGAATGTTTGGGATTTCGAGGATAAAACTGTGCGGAATTTGTTAATGTTAAAAAGTTGCAAATTCAGTGAAAATATACATTGGATTTCAAAATTTTGTATCAAAAATTTTTAATTGGGTTTATAGCGGATCTTCAGTTCTAATGTAAAACATAGTAGGATGTACTACTCACGTATATGGATGAATAGTCTTTATTTCAAGGATATATGAGCAGGGGGGAGGGTGTTTCGCAACCAGATGTTTGATAGAAAACCTTCTGTTTACTATGGTTCGACTTCTTATTCTATGCCTGCAAATAGGGTTTAATGTGTCTGGGTGCATTTTTTTAGGCATGTCACTATGACATCAGCATGACATCATAATTTTGCATAGATGAAATTTTGGCCCAAAAAGCATTGCACTTGGTGCGACTTTTTATTCTGTATCTATTAATATTGTTTTAATGTATGTGGTTGCATTTTTTAGTGATGTCACTATGACATCAGCAATTGATAGTAAACATTCTGGTTGCTATGGCAACCAGGAAGTTGAAGTAAACATTCTGGTTGCCATGGCAACTGTGCTGTTGATAGTAAACATTCTGGTTGTTATGGCAATCAGGCAGTTGATAGTAAATATTCTAGTTGCTATGGCAACCAGGCAGTTAATAGTAAACATTCTGGATTCTTTGGCAACTAGATGGTTGATAGTAAACCTTCTGTTTGCTATGGTGTGACTTCTTATTCTATATCTGTTAATAGTGTTTAAATATTAGTGATGTCACTATGACATCAGCATGACATCATTTTACATAGATTTGAATTTTGACTCAAAAAGGCATTGCACTTGGTGCACCTTCTTATTCTATATCTGTTAATAGTGTTAAAATGTGTCTGGGTGCATTTTTAGTGATGCCACTATAACATCAACATGACATCATAATTTTGCATTAATGACATTTTGGCCCACAAAACATTGCACTTGGTGCGACTTCTTATTCTACAGTATATCTGATAATAGTGCTTAAAAGTTTCTGGGTGCATTTTTTAGTAATGTAACTATGGCATCATCATGACATCATAATTTTACAGAAATTAAATTTTGACCCAAGAAAGCATTGCACTTGGGGGACTTCTTATTCTATATCTGTTAATAGTATATATGTGGTTGCATCTTTTTATGATGTCACTATGACATCCGCATGACATCATCATTTTGCATAGATTTGAATTTTGACTCAAAAAAGCATTGCACCTGGTACGACTTCTTATTTTATATCTGTTAATAATGTTTAAATATGTCTTGGTGCATTTTTTTTAGTGATGTCACTATGACATCAGCATGACATCATATTTTTGTATAAATTCAATTTTGGCCCCAAAAAAACATTGCACTTGAGGCAACTTCTTATTCTATATCTGTTAATAGTGCTTAAAAGTTTCTGGGTGCATTTTTTAGAAATGTAACTATGACATCATAATTTTACAGAAATTACATTTTGCCCCAAGAAAGCATTGCACTTGGGGCGACTTCTTATTCTATATCTGTTAATAGTGTTTTAATGTTTTTGGTTGCATTTTATAGTGATGCCACTATGACATCAACATGACATCATAATTTTGCATTAATGGAATTTTGGCCCACAAATCATTGCACTTGGTGCAACTTCTTATTCTACAGTATCTCTGATAATAGTGCTTAAAAGTTTCTGGGTGCATTTTTTAGAAATGTAACTATGACATCATCATTTTACAGAAATTAAATTTTGCCCCAAGAAAGCATTGCACTTGGGGCAACTTATTATTCTATATCTGTTAATAGTGTTTTAATGTTTTTGGTTGCATTTTATAGTGATGTTACTATGACATCAGCATGACATCATAATTTTGCATAGATTAAATTTTGGCCCAAAAAATAATTGCGTTTGTTGCAACTTTTTATTCTATATCTGTGAATAGTGTTTAAATGCATGTGGTTGCATTTTTTAGTGATGTCACTATGACATCAGCATGACATCATAATTTTGCATAGATTAGATTTTGGCCCAAAAAATCATTGCAATTGTTGCAACTTTTTATTTTCTATCTGTTAATAGTGTTTAAATGTATGTGGTTGCATTTTTTTTAGTGATGTCACTATGACATCCGCATGACATCATAATTTTGCATAAATGAAATTTTGGCTCAAGAAAGCATTGCACCTGGTGGAACTTCCTATTCTCCTATTCTATATATGTTAATAATGTTTTAATGTGTCTGGGTACATTTTTAGTGATGTCACTATGACATCAGCATGAGATCATAATTTTGCATAGATTGAATTTTGGCACAAAAAGGCATTGCACTTGGTATGACTTCTTATTTTATATCTGTTAATAATGTTTAAATATGTCTTGGTGTATTTTTTTTTGTGATGTCACTATGATATCAGCATGACATAATATTTTTGTATAAATTCAATTTTGGCCCCAAAAAAACATTGAACTTGGGGCGACTTCTTATTCTATATCTGTTAATAGTGCTTAAACGTTTCTGGGTGCATTTTTTAGAAATGTAACTATGACATCATCATTTTACAGAAATTAAATTCATCATTTTTCAGAAATTAAATTTTGCCCCCAAAAAACATTGCACTTGGGGCAACTTATTATTCTATATCTGTTAATAGTGTTTTAATGTTTTTGGTTGCATTTTATAGTGATGTCACTATGACATCAGCATGACATCATAATTTTGCATAGATTAAATTTTGGCCCAAAAAATCATTGTGTTTATTGCAACTTTTTATTCTATATCTGTTAATAGTGTTTAAATGTATGTGGTTGCATTTTTTAGTGATGTCACTATGACATCAGCATTACATCATAATTTTGCATAGATTAAATTTTGGCCCAAAAAAAAAATCATTGCAATTGTTGCAACTTTTTATTTTATATCTGATAATAGTGTTTAAATGTATGTGGTTGCATTTTTTTAGTGATGTCACTATGACATCCGCATGACATCATAGTTTTGCATAAATTAATTTTTGGCCCAAGAAAGCATTGCACCTGGTCAAATTCCTATTCTATATATGTTAATAATGTTTTAATGTGTCTGGGTGCATTTTTAGTGATGTCACTGTGACATCAGCATGACATCATAATTTTGCATAGATTGAATTTTGGCACAAAAAATCATTGCACTTGGTGTGACTTCTTATTCTATATCTGTTAATAGTGTTTTAATGTATGTGGTTGCATTTTTTTAGTGATGTCACTATGACATCAGCAGTTGATAGTAAACATTCTGGTTGCCATGGCAACAGGGCAGTTGAAAGTAAATATTCTGGTTGCCATGGCAACCGTGCTGTTAATAGTAAACATTCTGGTTGCTATGGCAACCAGGCAATTCTTAGTAAACATTCTAGTTGCTATGGCAACTGGGCTGTTAATAGTAAACATTATGGATTCTATGTCAACTGGATGGTTAAAAGTAAACCTTCTGTTTGCTATGCTGCGACTTCTTATTCTATAACTCTTAATAGTGTTTAAATATGTCTGGGTGCATTTTTTAGTGATGTCACTATGACATCATATTTTAGCATGGCTAACATTTTGGCCAAAAAAAGCATTGCGCTAGATGCAACTTCTTAGTTTATATCTGTTAGTAGTGTTTAAATATGTCTGGATGCTTTTTTTGTGATGTCACTATGACATCAGCATGACATCATAATTTTACATAAATTACATTTTGACCAAAGAAAGCATTGCACTTGGTGCGACTTCTAATTCTATATGTGTTAATAGTGTTTTAATGTTTTTGGTTGCATTTTTTGTGATGTCACTATGATATCAGCATGATATCATCATTTTGCATAGATTGGCATTTTGACTCAAAAAGGCATTGCCCTTTTGCGACTTCTTATTTTATATCTGTTACTAGTGTTTAAACATGTCTTGGTGCGTTTTTTTGGGATGTCACTATGACATCATAATTTTGAATAAATTCAATTTTGGCCCAAAAGAAACATTGCACTTGGGGCGACTTCTTATTCTATATCTGTTAATAGTGCTTAAAAGTGTCTGGGTGCATTTTTTAGTGATGTCACTATGACATCTGCATGACATCATAATTTTGCATAAACTAAATTTTGGCCCCAGAAAGCATTGCACTTTATGCCCCTTGTCTACAGAACTTTTTATTCTATATCTAGTAATAGTGTTTAAATGTGTCTGGGTGTATTTTTTAATGATGTCACTGTGACACCAGCATGACATCATAATGTTGCATCAATTCAATTTTGGCCCAAGGAAGCATTGTACCTGGTGCAACTTCCTATTCTATATATGATAATAATGTTTTAATGTTTTTGGTTGCATTTTTTAGGGATGTCACTGTGACATCAGCATGACATAATTTTGCATAAACTAAATTTTGTCCCTAGAAAGCATTGCACTTTATGCAACTTCTTATTCTATATCTCTTAATAGTGTTTTAATGTTTTTAGTTGGATTTTTTTGTGATATCACTATGACATCAGCATGACATCATCATTTTGCATAGATTTGAATTTTGACTCAAAAAGGCATTGCACTTGTTACAACTTTTTATTCTATATCTAGTAATAGTGTTTAAATGTGCCTGGGTGTATTTTTTTAATGATGTCACTATGACACCAGCATGACATCATAATGTTGCATCAATACAATTTTGGCCCAAGGAAGCATTGCACCTGGTGCAACTTCCTATTCTATATATGATAATAATATTTTAATGTTTTTGGTTGCATTTTTTAGTGATGTCACTGTGACATCAGCATGACATTATAATTTTGCATAGATAAATTTTGGCCCAAAAATCATTGCATTTGTTGCAACTTTTGCAACTCCGTACAAGTACCGAAGTATGAAATCCCCAGTAAAAGGAGAATCACTAAACTCTTCACAGTGTGCGCACACCTAAAATACGGAACATCCGCAATAAGAACAAGATGGCACAAATACATCACCACTGTCTTCAGTGTGATAGGTAAGTTGCGGTTCCCAATGTTTCTGATCCTCCCCCACCATAGAATCCTTTTGGTCCGCGGCAGTACTTGCTCATGGGATCCTAAGGAGGGAGGGAAATGGGTTTCCTATCTGCAATCTTAAACCTGCTACAAGTGCAGATCTGGGGTGAAGGAGCAAGCACGCCCGTGCACACAAACTCCTTGGTGACTTCTGGTAACACGTAACTGCACACGTCACTGCTACGCGTTTTACTTTGGATAGCTTCAGTCATCATAGTGTTCCCTACTTTTATTCCTCAAAAAACTTTATTAGCTCTGATAAAAAGTGTACAGTGCGCGCTGCTAAGTATGGTGCTTTACTGCCTAGTTGCCATGACAGTGTAAATAAACATATACTGCATATAAAGACAAATAATAAAAGAAACAGACATAGATATTTATAGTGGTATCCTTATAATAACATCAGAAACCTATATATACAGATCTTTATATGTAAGTAGTAAAAAAAGTAAAAAAAAAAAAGTACTTTTATTATTTATCTTTATATGTTTCCGGAAGTTTATTTACACTGTCATGGCAACTAGGCAGTAAAGGACAATACTTAGCAGCGGGCACTGTACACTTTTTAAGGCATTGCACTTGGTGTGACTTCTTATTCTATATCTGTTAATAGTGTTTAAATATGTCTGGGTGCATTTTTTAGTGATGTCACTATGACATCAGGATGACATCATAATTTTGTATAAATTAAATTTTGGCTCAAGAAAGCATTGCACTTGATGTGACTTCTTATTCTATATCTGTAAATAGAGTTTTAATGTTTTTGGTTGCATTTTTAGTGATGTCACTATGACATCAGCAGTTGATAGAAAACATTTTTGTTGCTATGGCAACCAGGCAGTTGATAGTAAGCATTCTAGTTGCTATGGCAACCAAGCAGTTAATAGTAAACATTCTGGATCCTATGGTAACTGGATGGTTGAAAGTAAACCTTCTGTATGCTATTAATGCGACTTCTTATTCTATATCTGTTAATAGCGTTAAAATATGTCTGGGTGTATTTTTTGTGATGTCACTATGACATCAGCATGACATCATAATTTTGCATAGATTAAATTCTGCCCCAAAAAAGCATTGAACTTGGTGCGACTTCTTATTCTATATCTGTTAATAGTGTTTAAATGTGTCTGGGTGCATTTTTTTAGTGATGTTACTATGACATTAATTAGCATGACATCATAATTTTGCATAGATTACATTTTGCCCCCAAAAAGCATTGCACTTGGTGTGACTTCTTATTCTATGTCTGTAAATAGTGTTTTAATGTTTTTGGTTGCATTTTTTAGTGATGTCCCTATGACATCAGCAGTTGATAGTAAACATTCTGGTTGCTATGGCAATCAGGCAGTTGAAAGCAAACATTCTGGTTGCCATGGCAACCGGGCAGTTAATAGTAAATTTTCTAGTTGCTATGGCAACCGGCAGTTAATAGTAAACATTCTGGATTCTATGGCAACCGGATGGTTGATAGTAAACTTTCTGTTTGCTATGGTGCAATTTCTTATTCTATATCTGTAATAATGTTTTAATGTGTTTGGGTGCATTTTTTAGTGATGTCACAGCGACAAAAAAATCATTGCACTTGGTGGGAATCCTTATTCTATATCTGTTAATAGTGTTTTAATGTATGTAGTTGCATTTTTAGTGATGTCACTATGACATCAGCAGTTGATAGTAAGCATTCTGGTTGTTATGGCAACTGGGCAGTTGAAATTAAACATTCTGGTTGCCATGACAACCGTGCTGTTGATAGTAAACATTCTAGTTGCTATGGAAACCGAGAAGTTAATAGTATACATTCTGGATCCTATGGCAAACGGATGGTTGAAAGTAAACCTTCTGTTTGCTATGGTGCGACTTCTTATTCTATATCTGTTAATAGCGTTAAAATGTGTGTGGTTGTATTTTTTAGTGATGTTTCTATGACATCAGCATGACATCATAATTTTGCATAGATTCAATTTTGCCCAAAAAAGCATTGCACTTGGTGCGATTTCTTATTCTATATCTGTTAATAGTGGTTAAATGTGTCTGGGTGCATTTTTTAATTGTTGTCACTATGACATCAGCATGACAACGTCATTTTGCATAGATTTGAATTTTGACTCAGAAATTGCACTTGGTGGGACTTCTTATTCTATATCTGTTAATAGTGTTTACCGTATATACTCGAGTGTCGGAGTTCGATCTGAGGTACCTATTTTTACCAGAATAATTTGTAAAAACTGATTGAGTATAAACCGAGGGTAGAAATTATGACCACTACTGCCTTCTGATTTAGTATTGTTTTGTGGCTTAAGTTGCCCTTTAAATGGAAAGCAGAATTCCCATACATGAATCCCATACAGTAATAGCCAAATCCAGTACCAGTAACCCCAATTCCTTGGCACTCCAAATGCTTGGAAACTACAACTCCCAGCATACTTTGGTTGCTGGGAATTGCAGTTTCTAAACATGTGAAGTGGCAAGGTTCAATAAACCTTGCCCCCCGGCGGCAGTGACCAACCTTACCAGCAGCCACTCTCAGCCCCCTTCCCCGTACATTGGCGGACTAGGTGCACGCCGCTCATGAGGAGGGGCCCACTGGGGGGAGGGCTTAAGGGGCCTTTTGGGGCTTAAGGGGTCTCACAGCTTGTACCGGGACCCCCTGTCCCCAGTCCTTTGAAGGGCCCTTGCAGCACTGTTGGCAGTTCGAAACAGGACCCCCCATTGGCGTGTCTTATTTCTTCCCAGCCAATGCCAAAGACGTCGCCAAAACCGTGCATTGTCACTGCGGCCGCCAGTGACACCATCGGCGTTGGCAACATCAACGTTGCTGATGTTGCAGACGTCTTGATCTGAAGTCTTTCTTTTTAACCAGCGACACCAACTCCGCTGATGATGCCAACACCGGGCAATGTCACTGCGGTCACCAGTGACACCGCCTGAGCTGGTGATATCAGCATTGCTGGTGTTGCTGACGTCTTCTTTCTTCTGCCATCACTGTGATGACTTCAGAGCTCTGTGGGGTTTGCACCTCTTTATATAGGTTTGCTAAAGGACCAAATCCATTTGTGATTGGTTAATATTTCAATGCTTCCAATCATATGATTATACATTAACCAATCATATTTCAATTTTAAAATTGAAAATTTCCAAGTCCGCCAACGTGCAGGGAAGGGGAACAGAGGCGCTGCTGGGAAGGGGTTTTGCTGTGGGTGGTCGCATCTGCCGCCAGAGGGAGGTGGGGTGGGCAGACAGGGATGCGGTCACCAGCAGCACAACCCCTTCCCATCATCCCCTCTCATCCCCCTTATTTTCACCGTAATCCTAAACCGTGTTGTGACCGCGGTGTGACTTTTCTCTGTGATAATGATTGCCTTTATAAATATGGTGATAATAATGATTTGTATGTGTGGCAGTAATTAATGTCCGAAAATAACAGACTTTTATAAATATGCCCTGTGCAATGTCTATGTTTTCATGCTGTACCTTCCACAGTAATGTACATAATGTAAATAATATACCGCACATAAAAAAATGTCAATCACCGAGAACACTAGGGTAACTTTAACTTTCTTTTGTTGTATTTTACTTTAATGAAGAGACTGTGGTGTAGCAGCCTTTATTTAACTGCTGGGTGTCCCCAGGTTGTACCTGCACACAGAATTGGTGAATTTTATGGTACGTTTGCCTTAGCTTGACGGGTTTTTCTACTAGTACACTGGTCTCCAATTGCCTTTTAAAGCTCTTCTCTTTGCATTGAGACCCACTGATATAAACCATTACTGTCTGAAAGATGGTATTCCTTCTCTATCTATAACATCGTTTTTGCTCCAGTCCTTCTATTTCTTAGTAACACCTGCACAAAATAAATGTCCTTTATTTCACTACGAGCAATATTTAAAGGGTAGATGGTACTTTACAGTACTAAAAAGATCATTTTTTACTTTCAGTGAAAGTGACGTTTTGAAAAGGTGATGTACAACATGTTGTTTATAGAGAAAGTTCGGTCCGTTTTTCGAACTTTCGAACTATATGGAAAGTTCGAAAACGGACCTATTAAAGTCAATGGGAGTCAAATAGTTCGTAAAGTTTGAATGAAATACAATTAAAATATCAATGGTAACTTAATGTAAATGGCTGTGGGACCTGGGAATGGTCTGGGGGACATGTTCCAATATCCAGGACTTTCGAAAACTCGATTTACTTTCAAGCTCTTTCGAACATTCAATATTTATCCCATGAACGACTCGCAGATTCGATAATTCGATATTTACTCGCATATTGTTATAATAGACATCTTACTCACGGATTTGAAGCTCGCGAATAGGTATAATAGACATTTTACTCGCGGATTCGAGAATTAGATATTTACTCACGTATTGGTATAATAGACATTTTACTCGCATATTCATCAATTTGATATTTACTCGCGTATTGGTATAATAGACATTTTACTCGCAGATTCGAGAATTCGATATTTACTCGCGTATTGGTATAATAGACATTTTACTAGCGGATTCAAGAATTCGATATTTACTCACATATAAGTATAATATACATTTTACTCACGGATTCGAGAATTCGATATTTACTCGCATATAGGTATAATAGGCATTTTACTTGCGGATTCAATAATTCAATATTTACTCACATATTGGTATAATAGACATTTTACTCGCATATTAGCATGCATTGAACGTTCGAACATTCGATAATTATCAATAGTCTGGAAAATATCGAAAATCTGGGTCCAGGGTAGTTCGAGAAGCCGAGTCCGTTCGAACTCGAATAGTTTGGCTCGAACTCGGGTTCGAGGTGTAGTCCATCTCTAGTTGTTTATATGACCAGTAAAAAGGAACAAAACTGTCGAGTTTTGCTTAGACAGTGGTTCTGTAGAACCTATTGAAGTTACAAAAAAAATTAGAACCCAATTGAATTAGAACTTTAATATTTTTTGATTTTCAAACACAATTTTTTGATTTTTTCATCCAATTTTCTAATATTACATTTTTCATTATAAGTTCCAAGTTTCAAAAATTTTGGAACCGAGAATTTTCAAAACCTCTATTTCTGAATCTAAACCAAGTTCGTTTTAAAACCGGGACTAAGTGATTAATCTGGTTTCTGTTTGGAACTGCTTGTTAGAAAATCCCCAGATCTTTTTTGAAATTTTCTAAACTTTTCTTTGAAAAATCTAAAAATTTCCCTTTAATAATTTAAAATTCTACTTGAAAAATCGAATATTCAAAAAAAGCCTTTGAATACTTGAAAATATAAAATAGATATAAAAAAAGCTATAGAATTAGAAAAAATCCAAATCAAATGGGTTCAAATCGGATTTTTAAAACTTCTGCAGAACCGATGTCAGAATGAAACTTGCTGGTTTCATACATCACTATAAATTAATTTCTTGGTTAAAGAAACCTTCTGGGTTATAGAGAAGTAACATTTCTACATAATCAGAAACTCCCACAATCCCAAGAGCTACTTATTTCAGCTAACAAACTTTCATTTGTACATTTAAATCCGCGTAACCCATAACATGGGAATAAATCTTACATGACTTTGTTTTCTCCATTTCAACGAAATAAAAAGACTCCCTTTAAAGCTTTGCACTACTGTTTTGATAAGAAATAACATGCGGTTAATTCTATCTCTGTGTTCAAATCTCTGCTAGACATGTCAGATGAGTCACTTCAGCTTAAAAGCTTTGGTGCCTACTGAGTGCTGTTGTTGACATTATGAGATTTGAAGCAGACACAGTAAATCACTGGAAGTACTAGTACATTGTTAATAAAGATTCCACCCGTTTCTTGTTCCTTCTGCTATAGTTTCTGTAATTATTAGGGAAATAAGCTATTATTGCAAGAAGAATTTTCACTTATTGACTGTCTTAAAGGAACTGCCCTTAGCCCCGTCAGCAGATTCAGGGTCAGTTTTTATTTAAAAGAAAACTTTTTACCGTATATACTCGAATATAAGACGATCCGAGTATAAGTCGAGGTACCTATTTTTACCTAGAAAATGAGTAAAACACGACTGACTCGAGTATAAGTTGAGGGTAGAAAATGTGACCACTACTGCCTTCTGATTCCGTAATTGTTTTGAGGCTTTAGTTGCCCTTTAAATGGACAGCAGAATTCCCATACATTAATCCCATACAGTAATAGACAAATCTAGTATGGCTATTACTGTATGGGACTACTGTATGGGAATTCTGCTGTCCGTTTAAAGGGCAACTAAAACCTCAAAACAATACAGAATCAGAAGGCATATTTTTAACAATAGATAAAATGGTCCTGGTTATGTATTGTTTTAAGCCATTAGTTGCCCTTTAATCTCAAACAGTAACCCCTATTCCTTGGCACTCCAGATGTTTGAAAAACTACAACTCCCAGCATGCTTTATTTGCTCAGAGTTGTAGTTTCAGAACATCTTCAGTGGCAAGAATTGGGCTTTCTGTATGGGACTACTGTCCCACCCCCACCCCCAGAGCGAAGGTACATGTGCAGAGAAGGCCAGTGGATTAGTGTAGAATGGTGCAGTACATGGTGCAGTACACTAACCTCTTATCCTGTAAGCCGGCATCCACTCGCTCCACTCCACTCTATTGCTCTGGCGCCTGGCGTCACTACTCGGCGCCTGGAAATGAGACTGGCGCCGGATATTGACGTCACCCATCAGAACAGTGGAGCAGAGTGTTGCGGATGCCGGCTTGCTGGATAACAAGCTAGTGAATCGAGTATAAGTCGAAGCTGGATTTTTAGGCTTTTTTTAAAGCCTAAAAACCTCGACTTATACTCGAGTATATATGGTAATTGCCCGAAACCATTCTACAGCTGGCGCTCTGATTCTGCACTCAAATTTTGTAAAGCCATAAAAACTACATAGACAATATAGCATTCAACCTGGGCACCAGGGCTGCCATGGAAATCTGGAAATAACACAGTTGCAAATAGTTATAATGTTGTTAAAGAGCATGTCCACCCAAAAAATCTAATTTTCTCAGATTGCAGTAACGGTGTGCCCTACCTGAAACGCAGTGTCCGTTTTTCAAAAGACGTTTTCTTTACTAAGTTATGACCTGTTGAAAGTCGGCAGCATAAGGCCATCTCTCTGCCTTAACTGCTGTCAATCTGCTTACGTAATTACGTTATGCGCGCTCCAAGTCTCACGCTTCTATCCGGCACACCATCGTATTAGAAGACCTAGCTCGTTTTTTTTTTTAAAAGACGCGTCACTGGAAGGGAGGGGGGAGCGAAGGGGGGAGCGAATACTTCTTGGTTCTGTGAGGTGCGCTCCGATGCGCAGGACAGAATTCACCCGGAGGCTGCAGAGGGGGAAGACAAAAAAAAGTCTGTTTTTTGGAACTTCTATTGTAAATTGCTAAGGATCCTGATTGAACTGAGAGGCAAGGTAGGAACCAATTTAAAGAGCACAATGTGGGCAATTACTGTAAAAATTATAGTTTTGGGGGTGGACATGCCCTTTAAAAACTACACACATATATTTCATATCTATAAATCAAAATGTACCCTCTCTTTCACACTACCCCAATCCTTACTTACCTTTTTTAAAGCTTATTATAAGGGCATGTCCACCCCCCAGCCCCATTCATAACTATGTTAAGGACCCTCCAAACACTGAGATTGTTATAACCATCTGTGTTACCGGAGTCCCTGAAGTTATTCCTCCCAAAATCCCCACACCTCCACTTTACCTTAATGAACTTTTTAAGAAAGCATTCAGCTGCAAAGTACTGGAAAGCAGACATAAGTCATTGGCCATGACTGACGGCTTCTACCACATTGGAGGACACTGGCACAAAGAGATAAGTGGTGGGGATTTGGAGGAATAACTTCAGGGACCCCAGGAACAAAGATGTGCATAACAGTCTCGGAGTTTGGGGGTCCTTAACATAAATGTACATGGGTGGACATGCCAACATGTTATGTAATGTTCAGTCCAGTCTTAGTTACAATGTACTGGTGCCAACTGTTATGTATATCATATTGGTTAATTACGAGATCTTTCAATCATGTGTTTTTGCATTCTAGAATGGAAAAATATGGACTTTCATTATGCAGACAAAAGGTAAAAATGTATTTGTAAACAAATAACAGTAGTACTATAGTAGAGGTGTATTATGGATAAATAATATAAAATATCATGGCAGGAAGGTACACTTAGAATGGTCACCCTTAAAACAAAACAATGGTCAATCATAAGTTACCTGCCCCAACCCCAACTGATATATTTTGCACTTTATTACCTGCATTTCTTACTAGATATTTAGAGTAAATATTGTCACCATTCTGGTAGAGTAAGCTGGCTCCTCCCTCCATGCAGTCAATCAAGGCTGTGACTGCTGACATTACAACCAATGATCGACTGCTGTTTCACCTGCTGCCTCCTCTGCACATGCTTTAGCATATAAAAACCTCTTAGAGCAGAGGGAGAGGCAGATACCTTTGCCAGAAAGGAATAGAACATATCATTAAATATCTGGTTACAAACACTTGTAATAAACTGGTAAATATAGCAGTTGGGGTTGTGGGCAAATAACTAGCATTGGACCCGGAAACGGAACCCCTCAGTTTTGAAATCTGCGCGTTCCGTCCGAAACCAGATGGATTGTTTGAATTTCGGGACTTCGGACCACGATTTCGAGGGTTACCAAATATACAAGGTTATTTTCGGTAACCCTTAAAATTAAAAAATCGGAAACTCAAACGTTATCAAGATTATTTTCGAGGGGTTATCAAGCGTTCAAAATTATTTTCGAGGGCTACTGAAAAATAAACTCGTACATTCGGCAACTCGAAATCATGGTCCGAAGTCCTGAAATCTGAACGATCCATCCAGTTTCGGATGGAACACTCGGATTTCAAAACCGAGGGATTTCAAAACTCTAGATATCTGCCCACCCTCAAAAATACGATTGTAAACTACTTTCGGCAGAAACAGTATGATCTGTTTTCAGATTTTTGGATCTTCGGGTTTTTTTCCGAGATTCGTAAATCTGAAAACGGATCGGAACTTACAAGTTTTAGCCATCTCTACAGATGAGTCACCAGTTTTTTGTTTTAAGCGTGGACATGTCCCTTAAAGAGCCTACCAAGTATTACAATAAGTGTTAAAAGTTGATACATTAGAGGGTGAAAACTAGAAAAAAACATGGAGGAATCATCTGAAAACTTCACATATCATGGAGTGATGGGTGTTTTACTAGTAATATAATAACCAGCACTTAAAGTGTAGCTGTATATTTTAAGAATATTTTTGAAATGAATAAGCACAGAGGAAGGATGCAGTAAAAACAAAACTTTTATCAACACTGAAGACAAATTTGCTTTATAAATGACTTGGTGTTCAGCTTACTTTACAAGCACAAAATGTTAACACCACAGTTGCAAATAGCCTAGGATTAGTTTGTATTTCCTTTGCCAGAAGTGAAACTGATATACACAAACTATTGGCACTAAGGATTTTCATCCATTCTACGTCCACGTTTCAGCTGCAGTTTATATAAACACAGTTTAATAGGTGAAAAAAAAGCTTTTCCCATGGACAAAAGATTCCTCTTTTTCAATATGTCCGTGTTTAGATAAACTTCAATTCTTGGTGATTTGATAGAGTTAATCTATGTGCAGAATAAATCTTTTACAAAAAGACAACTGTGAAAGTTTTGTTTTCCAAAGTCAGATGTTTCTTATCAGGCATTCTCCACCATTTCTCAGATGTGACAAAATCTTAATGTTTCAATGTTTACTTGTAGCATTAATCGAGATTTCCATTCAAAAATGGTGCCAATTTTGCCCTGACCAATCAGATATTATTTAACATTTGAAAGCTCATATCTGACTGGTTGGGGCAAAATTAGCACCATTTTTTAAAATAAGAACTTTTATTGATTAACCCTGTAACTTTCTTCACAATGGGTCAATTGTTGGGCTTCCGCATTGAATTTTTGAGGGTTTCCAAAATCGACCGCTGCAGAATTATTGCCGAATTCGTTACAGTCGAGATTTATTGGCAAATTCTTAATATCTTTTGGAACTGGCTTTTTACTTTCTGTTAAACCTTTGTTAAAATTAGTACTGCTCTGACCTGATGAAGAAGGTTTAGCCCTCAAAGCTAAATAAACTTAGTCCATAGAACTCTTAGATTTTGATATCTATATATTGGACTAATACGGCACTACAATAATTTTCTGTACACAAACCCATAAAATCCAGCTCTAGTTCTAGTTCTAGTCCATCCCTATTAATTACTTTACTGGGGCAAAAAAAATGTTCCCTACAGTGGAATAATATATTTGAGGTAATGTCATGAGATAAATGCCTCTATCTATCAATTAGGGAGCAATACAAGCAGTACAAATCCAATAAAAACATTGCTTGATTTGTAATTTAAAAGCAATAGGGAATATAGGTTAATGAATAAAAAAAGTTACAGGATGCACAAAGACTTCAATTCCTGTAGTAGCAATTTGTAAATAGAGCAGTGTCATGCTTCCCACTATCCCAAGGGTTTTACTATGTAGTGGGTAATTAATTCTTGTCAGATTAAGAAAAATAAATCAAACAGGATTAGCAGCAAATAAGCTTTGAGGCACTAGTCCTTTAAACAAGAACGTGCAGGTGCTAATTATCAGTTAACTGTAACTGACAGTTGTCTGTTGATTCCATGAACGAATTGTATGACAAGCTAACGGAATAATATGGAGAAGAGGAAAAGCAATATGTGTAGTAGAGGGCTGTTTCTTGCTACAGGTACAACAGGTTTCGATGAACAGATATAAATCTGCTATAAGGGAATCAAGATGGTAATTCAATGAAAGTTTCATTTTTGGAACCAAATTAACTATTTAAAAATCATGATTGTATGTAGGTTGCCATTTTGAGTGAATTAAAGACTCCTTTAAAGGATAATTGAAGGGTTAGAAGGGTTAGATTACCTAGAAGGGTTAGATTACCTACCACGACAGGTAATCTAAATGGTACTGTGCCTTTGACAGCCTTAACTTCCTTCCTAGTAGTTGAGCTGTGATGTCAGTCCCATTTCTGTTCTTTGATCTGAGCAGTGGCTCCACCTTCTTTGGACCCTTGGACAGGGGAATAATCAATAAAAACATGCAAAATATGTCAAGTGCCCATTTGTTGAGGAAGTTGGTGTGCTGACTAACTGAATTAACATATGCTGTTCCCTAAGGCTACCGATACAACTATGGGGCAAACACTGATCATCCTTAAGGCAGATCCATTGGGCATGTAGTCCTTTAGGGGGGGTGTTTTTCTTCCAGTCAGTGAGTAATCGGAAATGATACAATGACATTTTAAATGCTTAACCAAAA
This sequence comes from Hymenochirus boettgeri, assembly GCA_019447015.1. Taxonomy (NCBI): domain Eukaryota; kingdom Metazoa; phylum Chordata; class Amphibia; order Anura; family Pipidae; genus Hymenochirus; species Hymenochirus boettgeri. The sequence goes on along the minus strand of CM033473.1, from coordinate 267,420,499 downwards.
TAAACTCAGCGAATCTTTGAATAAACAGTCTAAATTTAAAAAATAATTCAATTTCATTTCAGACCATGTGAGAGGTGGTTTAGGAATGTATTTAAAGTATGTGGCACATACATACATATACAGTATTTATTTAAAGAGAAAGTAGAGGTTAATGTTAATGACATCCCTGCCTATTTCCTTATATTTTGTGAAAACTATGGTGAATTCTAATATGAAACAAACTTCCTGCAATTGCTTTCTCTTTTTTTCCCAATTAGTTCCCTGGAACTTATTGAAAATCCAAAAATCAAAATCGAATCCAATTAAAGCGAAATTTTTCAACCGCGATTACCGAATTTTTTAACATTATTTTCTAAAAGATCAACTTTCATCATTTTGTTGGCTTAACAGATTTTCGAAAAAACAGCGGTTCCAGTTCAAAACCAGGTTTGTTTCAAAGCTGGGATTCATCTCTAATTGATGTAATATACATCCCTTTATACAGAGGACACCTCCATGTGCCTGTGGCTTTTAAAGCATTATGCTTCTTTAGTCACCTGAGCCTTCTCAGCCTGTAATTTATCAATGACCTATTGTTTGGGGGTTTGTAACTTTTTACTGGTAAACAGTGCAATTTCTAGGCTTAGTTTTAAAATACAGGGATCCTAATCAGCCATTGAGCAACAAGTTATTACCAGTCTAGATTCCTGTATCCTTTCTTTTGCATACATATAATCATCTTGGCTGAGTTTTACAATCTATGCAAAGACTAATCAAAGAAGTATTTGTGGGAAGATTCAGTTGGGAATGGGGCAACAGGGGAGAATCGCCTAGGGCATCAAAATGGCTAGAACTTTCACTGCTGGTAAAAAAATTGGGGCAGCACTGTGGCTAAGTGGTTGGCACTGATACCTTGCAGCGCTGAAGTCCTGAGTTCGATTCCACCCTTTGACACATCTGCAAGGAGTTTGTATATTCTCCCAATGCTTGCATGGGTTTCCTCCGGGCACTCCGGTTTCCCCTCAAGCATAAAGACATACTGATAGGTTGTATGTATCAAATAAATGTGCTTAGATTGTAAGCTCTTCGGGGCAGGGCCTCATGTGAATTGAGCAAATAATTGTAAAGCGCTGTGGAATATGTAGCGCTGTATAATAAATAAAATACATACATAGGTATTCAAGACTGGACACATTATTACTGAAACCTAGAAAGTAAATGGTCAATTCTCTCCAAGGAGTGAGAGCTTTGATTTGACAGCTGTGTTTAGCTGACTAGCAGGAAGGAGCATCAGAGGGGAATAGTTTGTGAAGCAGTTTAGGTAGTACAGCTTTTATTTTGGATTTAAAAATGATTTAATGTGCAGTAGCACTTACACAATTTAGTGTTGTTTGTGTCTGATTAAAACCGTTAGGAACCATTAAGGGCTCTTTCAAGTGTGTTTTTTTTTTTTCTTTTCATTGTTAATGTAAAATAAATATCAAATACATTTGAAACACTGGCTAAAGCTTTTCTGGATCAATTGCTTCACACATTTTGAGTAATACTTGGCTTCTCTCCAAAGAATGCAGAATGCCTTATAAGGTTCACCAATTGTGTTCTCTGGTGAATATTTTGTTTCTAATGAGGGGTTTGGGGGGCTTCGATTGTGATGCAGAATGCCTTATAAGGTTCACCAATTGTGTTCTCTGGTGAATATTTTGTTTCTAATGAGGGGTTTGGGGGGCTTCGATTGTGATGCAGAATGCCTTATAAGGTTCACTAATTGTGTTCTCTGGTGAATATTTTGTTTCTAATGAGGGGTTTGGGGGGCTTCGATTGTGATGCAGAATTCCTTATAAGGTTCACCAATTGTGTTCTCTGGTGAATATTTTGTTTCTAATGAGGGGTTTGGGGGGCTTCGATTGTGATGCATAATGCCTTATAAGGTTCACCAATTGTGTTCTCTGGTGAATATTTTGTTTCTAATGATGGGTTTGGGGGGCTTCGATTGTGATGCAGAATGCCTTATAAGGTTCACCAATTGTGTTCTCTGGTGAATATTTTGTTTCTAATGAGGGGTTTGGGGGGTTCTATTGTGATGCAGAATGCCTTATAAGGTTCACTAATTGTGTTCTCTGGTGAATATTTTGTTTCTAATGAGGGGTTTGGGGGGCTTCGATTGTGATGCAGAATGCCTTATAAGGTTCACCAATTGTGTTCTCTGGTGAATATTTTGTTTCTAATGAGGGGTTTGGGGGGTTCTATTGTGATGCAGAATGCCTTATAAGGTTCACTAATTGTGTTCTCTGGTGAATATTTTGTTACTAATGAGGGGTTTGGGGGGCTTCGATTGTGATGCAGAATGCCTTATAAGGTTCACTAATTGTGTACTCTGGTGAATATTTTGTTTCTAATGAGGGGTTTGGGGGGTTCGATTGTGATGCAGAATGCCTTATAAGGTTCACCAATTATGTTCTCTGGTGAATATTTTGTTTCTAATGAGGGGTTTGAGGGGCTTCGATTGTGATGCAGAATGCCTTATAAGGTTCACCAATTGTGTTCTCTGGTGAATATTTTGTTTCTAATGAGGGGTTTGGGGGGCTTCGATTGTGATGCAGAATGAGCAAAACAAGATCCATCATGAAAACAGGCAATGTAGAATGTGTTGAGTTCACATTTTGCTATCGGAAACTAGATTCAGATTTTAAGTTAAGACAACCTTTTGGAATATACAGTAGATAAATGTTACGAGTAGACTATTTAAGCAATGGAAAACCAGACGATGGAACGCGGTGTTCTAAAATCAATATCTTTCTCAGATCCATATTAGATGAAGCATCCTTTTGGATATGTTAAAAACAGAAGTTAGAAGATTTTTTTAAAAAAAGGGTGCTGTCTATTTTGCTGATAGAGTACAACTGGAAACAGCAAGCAGCCAAAGGTCCGGGTCAAGAGTGTTCAAATCCTGGCACTAGGAACTAGTTTATCTTCTGTATGATGAACTTCTGCCAAGCAATATACACACATTGTAGCGAGAAGAGAAAATGTGTCTGATGCATCTCCAGAGTATTTATGAGGGCTTCTGTTTTGAAGATAGTTTCTTAGGTAACAGAATAATAACATGTTAGGAGTATTTCTCATTTAACACAAGGTTTGGCTGATTTGTGGTATGAAGCCTAATGGATGACATTTGTAAGAATTATACGAATAATCCCAAAGGCATTTACTGGGATGGTTTTAAACACTTTTTTTTAAGTGAAAGTGACATGGGACATCTGGAAAAATCTAGTTGTATTCATTGAAGAATTATGGAGTTATTTGAAGTACAAAAATAGATGGAAAACTAGGGCAGGTAAGCAGAAAACGGAGATGATAAAGAAACATCTGGCCAGCCAAGTATGTGTGCCTTATTTCTGGGCTTTGGAATGTGGATAAGAAATATGATGGTCCCTGATAGAGACGGACCCAAACAGAAGCGGATTTCACAGATCAGCCGGAAATGGGACTTACGGATTTCTGAAATTTGAAATTCTGCAATTTAAAAAATTTTAGAAATCTCGAAAATACTACCAATGTGTGCCAGAACAGGAAGCACATGACGTTTCCGCTACTGGACGTTGTTTTTAGATTTGGGGCATTCCCATCTCCATGAGCCATTTACAGTAAGTTACCATTGCTATTTATACCTTTATTTTAGGCAGGACTTTTAGATTTTTTAACTCCCATTGACTTCCATGGGTCCGGATTTCTAAGAAAATACGTGAATCTGCAAGCAGAAAGGATTTCAGTGAGTTGGCCCATCTCTAATGACTCCTGACTATTGACTGTTCTCCCTTGTAAAAATATACTGTATTTGCAAATGAGTAAGTGCTATAGATCAGTTTCATAACTGAGTGGATCAGTGGTGATAGTTTTTTAAAATGGTATGATGTTGAAAATTGCTTCCATGAAAACCCAATACATTGAGAGAATATTAAATATTATCAAAGTATAGAAATCATTCTTTGCCGGCAATGATAGAGAAAAGTGAGACTATTTGGCAAGTTTTAAGATCCAGAAAATGGATTTCAACACTTGCAAATTGTTTCCTAAAGCCAGAGCCAAAATATTTTGAGCCCAATATGGAGTGAAGAGCACAAAGAGGAACCTGAAATGTCATTCCATTAACAGGATTTGGAACGTTTGCGAAGCGGAATTGTTTTTTTTTTTTTACCAATGAATTAATCTTGCAAACAAACAAGGTAAATACAATGGAGTTTTTAAAAAAAATCTACGCCTATTCTATTGATCCTCAGCAACCAATCAGATGCTAGCTTTTTACTGGTCTACTGCAGTTAGATATCACCTGTTGATTAACAGCACAGGCACCTTTTCCACCTCTAATTAAACAAACCCCAAAATTATTGGACTGATTTTGAATGGATACAACCACTTGGTTTTAACTAGAGGTTATTCTCTCTTTCTTTTTCTTCCCTTTTAACACACACACCTTACCGGCCTGAGTAAAATTGCGCAACCAGAATCCCAAGTATTGATTATTGCAAAAAGAACCATAAACATGAATACATTTATTAAGCAAAGAGAAGAGAGAGTCACCCAGAGGTGCAAGCTCTCTGGGCAAATCTCCCGTACCGGATTTACCAGAGGCTACATGACTCTGGGTGAATCTCACCTGCACATATGCATTTAATGCCAGCTATTAGCTGACATTAGATACTTACGTGCAAACAGTCGCTCAGCCTCTGGTAAATTGGCTCGTAACGGCTGCACAGGTGCCTCTTCCAGTACTCGTGCAGCCGCCACAAAGCAGGGCTTAACGTTGCGCTAACCAATCGTAAATCAGTTAGCACCATGTTAAGAGCTGAAAGGAGTGTTGTGTACCCCCAGTGCTGCTCAGTAAATGAGGCTGGAAATGTATTAAGGTGGCCATACACATGTGATTTCCATCGCATTGTGCCAACAAATCACATTGGTATCTGTCTGAACATATGTGATGAGAACAACACACATGGAAGTGACCAATCACCCATACAAAGTATAGGGATCGGTCGGCCATGCGGCCATACACGGGTCAATGGTATTGGCTCTTGGGGCCATTGAATGAATACTTTGTATGAATTTGCTGGTAATCCGACATTTACCTTGCACTATCCATTTAAGCATGTAAGTTAAATTTAATTTAGAAAGCACCATAGGTAAAGCAAATAACAAGGGATTTACAGTACAACAAACACATCACATCAATTGAAATTAAATACTGTTCTTAATTAGCAATGAATCTGGTTTCAAACCAAACCTGGATCTGACAGGAATCTCATTGAAAACTGATTATGAAAATTCAACAGGCGGTGTCAAATATTCAAACAATGGTGTCAAAACTAAAATTCTGCATTGAAATTCAACGTTTAAATATTCAAATTTCTGCTCCCTTTGACTTCAATTGGGTTTGATTTGAATTTTTGTCACATTTCGTGGAAACAGTGGATCAAAAAGTGGAAGTGTTGGTGGAACAAACAGATCAAATCAAATCAAAAAGAGCTTTATTGGCAGGATCAATTTATATTTTGACATTGCCAAAGTAAACAAAAATAATAAAACACATTAGTATAGAGGGGTTCACAATAGGGGGTAATAGGTATCAATGGATAAGTAATACATGGATAGTACTATAAGGGGTATATTGGGTTTCAGTCCTGGAAAATAATGATTGGGGAAGATTAAAGGGATAGTTGGGCAAGTAGTCCATGGACATTAAGTTCATTTATGCTCCCTAATATCATTCATTTTGAATTATCCTGGGAGTTTTACTAATGCAAATGAATTCATGGACACTAGGGTAAGTTTTAAGTATGTTAAAGAGCATAGTTAGGCACTAGTCTTTAATCTATAATAGGCTGCAAGGTAACAGAAGATTCAACAAGAACTTTAAAAGAATGTTGTTTTTAGAAAGCAGAGTTTTGTTTCAAAGAAGGGAGAGGTTATAACCGAATCAACGTGAAAGCAGATTGCTATGGTCTATATACAGTAACAGGGTCTTGTATGGAATGTTGAACTGAAGTGAGTTCAGTACAAGGGCTATAATGATTCCAGTCACTGAAAAGATAAATAGTTACTGAATTACTGTACATCTTAACAAAAAAGGACAGTGGAAGGACTTCTCAGGCAAAATTATATATTGAGGAAGTGTTACTGATCTGGCCTTAAAGATTAACGCAAAGAAATAAAAGAAAAAAAAGTCAATGCAAAAAAAAAAAATCAATGGCCCCCATAAAGTACAACACTGTCTATGAATCTGGTCATATTAACAATCTAAAAATGCATTAGCCCATTTATTGGTACCCATTTATGGCTTCAGTACAAAGCCATTACAATTAGATAAGAGGTCCCTTCCCTTCTTATAAAAGCCAGTGGGAGGGGAATAAAAGCCTGTTACACAAATCCAATGTTATGGCAGGGAGACCACCTTTCCCAGGAAATTGCAACCAGACGGGCATGTCTGCCCAGAGAAATCACCCAATGTAATTAGTAAGGCTTTTCCATAGTCGGCACTCAAGCCCCTTATCACTTGAGGCCTGCAAAATCGGCTTTATGAGTCCTGGACTATGGCAGGTCTGATCAATAGGTAGAGGCTATCTGCACTCTGGTTGTCTGTCTGGAGCCTGAGCATTCAGAAGACAGCTTATTACCCAGTAATAAGGCAAGCCCCAGATTAAGGTTTAGCTCTTCAGTACTTTAATATCTTTCATATCATCCAAAAGAAAAATTATTTAAAAAAAGTTTAAAAATGCAACCTTTAAAATGAAAAACTTGTAAAGAACAGCAACTTAGGATCTTATTATTGTTAAAGCTCCCTGGGTAATTGATACAAACAAATTAATTCCTAAATAAACCTGCAAAGTGAAATAATATATTAATAATTTATATATTGTTCTCCAAAAACACTTTATAGGTACCTGAGGCCAAAAACCTAACCTTTGTGGTCAGTGGTTTTAATTGGCAATGCTAATTAAGTTCCTTCTTGTTGGGTAAGTATAGATTTGTTTCCACAGCACAGAGATCATTTTCAACATTGACATTAAGTTTAAGACATGGATAAAAGAAGTTCTACAGTTTGGAATGTACCTATACTATTTTAAGAACCATTCGAATAAACTTGATTTATAATGACAGAACAGACTACAAGTAAGATGGATAAGACCCAAAGGTACAATTTTTGCTTTGCACACAAAACTATTATTTACCTCGTTATTAGACAAAAACACAGTGTATTTCAAGATTCAAACTACTTACTTCATCGTCTCAAATTATTTACTCAGAAAGTACTTAAATTCCATTACTGCAATATTTAGAAGTATGCTAATCCAAAGCATACCAATAATACAAATAGTCTGTTGACTGGCTGTTCCCAGGGCGATATTAATTTCTGGTAAACATGGGAAATGAATACATGAATTTTACCGGCCACTATTACAAATTTTTTCTGCTATCTGAAGCATAATGGATAATTTATTGCATGGGTGATATGTTAACATGACTGTAGAGCCATTAGGAGCTTCTATTGTAGTTGCAACTTTTTGTTCCTGGCTAACGATGAACAGAACCAACAAGTTCCGGTCCAAGATGGCAAAAATTCAGAAAATGTGAAAATCCGAAAAACGTACACACAGAAGTCAATGGGAGCAATAAGATCTGAAATTTCTGAATAAATTTAAGATATAAAAAGCAATAGAAAGTTATTGTAAAGGGATCATGGTTGTGGCAAATGGTCTAGGAACACGTAGATACAACCAAACCATATAAACAAAAACAAACTTTCTTCATGGGCAAGATATTGTTTCTGCATCAAATATTTGATCATTATCGAATTTTTGAAATCAATTGCTTGCATATTCGCTATTTCTCCCATATTCAGAATCGGAGGTTCACCTATTGAAACTGAACATTGATAAAATGAAGGTTCTTGTTACTGGAGGAAAGCGCCTTGCAGCAAAACAACTTCTTTCCCAATTAATACCACTAGGAATGGAGGGTACAGATCTATCTATACATCTCTGACCAATCAATCCTAATTGCTAGGGATGTAAATTTCAGAAGTCAAATTTCAGACACTATTTTCATCTGAGGAATATTGTGAAAATGAAACACCTCATCCCTCCAGAAGATCTGCCAACCTTAATCCATGCATTTATTGGCTAGATTACTGCAATGCCCTCTATGTAGGGCACAGCCTACAATTAGTCCAGAATACTGCTGCCAGACTATTAAAAAACTGCTCTCACCATTGCCACATCACTCCAGTGCTTCAGTCTTTCCACTGGCTGCCCATAAAATGGAGAATACTTTTCTAGATTGGCATACTGACATTTAGATCACTAAACAACTCAGACCCTGGGAATTTGAAAAACTTGCTACACCCCCACAACACCTCACGCACCCTCAGTGCTACAGGATTTAATACTTTAGCCGTCCCAGAATCAAACTCAAATCCTTTGGAACAAGAGCCCTTCAGCCCCCACCATATGGAACTCTCTACCCAAATCAATAAGGAATGCTCCATCCCTGGAGGTGTTTAAATCCAGAATGAAAAAGTCATCTATTTAATTGAAATGTAGCTCCCTTCCTCTGTGACAAATTATTTGTTTATAGATTGAGAACTAGCTATAGGGCAGATTACAAAGAGTGATAAATGTGATTTTCTAGTTGCAGATTATGTGTGGTGTTCCTCATGGGTCTGTCCAGGTGGTTTTTAAATCTGTTCATAAATGACCTACAATAGTTATAGTAGGAGTTGAGAATATGATATCATAATGCCTAAATGTGCAGGACTAAAGGCTCATTTCAAAAGGTTTTAACTTTACAAAGTGATTTCAGTTGTCACAACATAGCAAATGAAGCTGAATGTTGAGAAAAGCAAAGTGATGCGTTTGGGCAAAAAATAACATATACGCTGGTTATACCCTAAATGGAATGTAGCTTATTCAGTAGAGTGGGAATTAGGGTTTATTGTGTACAATACACTTTGCTATAGTGAATAATACCAGTATAAGAATGAGCAGTTAAGGGAGGATAGAATAATTCTGACTCTGTATGGGGCCCTTGTAAGGCCTCATCCTGAATATGCCATGTACTTTTGGGCACCATAGAGTCCAACATTAAGGATACAGGCATGCCATACACAAATTGCATTGCAAAGTGTGATACTGTCTGAAAAAGTTTAAGAACCACTGTGTTAGAGGGTACTATAGTCAGTTAGAAGGGAATCTTTTCTCATATAGGGATGAGCACAGTGGCGTAACTACTAGAGATGGACAAACTTTTTAAACTTTGGTTTGTTTTAGAACTATAGAATTTCAGTAAAAGTTCTATGGTTCGAAAATGGACTCATTAAAGTCAATGGGGAAAGATAGTTCGAAAAATTCTGATAAAATACAGCTATTTAAAAGTCTGGTATCGAACCTGCAGAACTTTTAAACAGCTGATTGCGCGTATCTTTACTGCATACATGCGATCAGCTGTTTAAAAACAGCTGTTCATGGCCCTCTTACCTCCCGGGTGATAACCTTCCACAATCTCCATGACCAGCTGTTTTTAAACAGCTGATCATGCGTATTCTTTTACCGCTTTACACTTACGTGTATACAGTATATTCACATCAGGCCCTGCCCCGAAGAGCTTACAATCTAAGCACATTTATTTGACACATACATCCTACCAGTGTGTCTTTATGATTGTGGGGGAAACCAGAGTGTCTGTAGAAAGCCAACGCAAGCACGGGGAGAACATACAAACTCATTGCAGATGTGTTCAAGGGTAGAATCGAACTCAGGACTTCAGCGCTGCAAGGCATCAGTGGTAAACATTGAGCCACCATGCAAAAATTTGTCAAAAAATCCCGTTCCAGTCCCCTTTTATTGATAGTATTACAATAGATTAAAAGCTTTAAAAAAACACAACTTTTACCATTATTATCCTCTTTGGATATTCTAGCATTTTACTGTTTCTTGACTGCAACCATATCCTAAATTAGTGATGCCCAACCCATTGGCCACACAATTTCTACCCACCACAAATCCCAAAATTGTTATATTTAACCACTTCTTCCTCAAAGGAGATACACAGGAGAGGGGAAAATACCATGGGAGGTAAGTAAATATAAATGATCTCTGGGTTTAGGGGGGTGGCTAAGGAAGTATAAAATATAATTCTGGGGGTGGACATGCCCTTTAAGGATGAATGGAAAGTTAACATTTTATTATTTTACCCTTAAAGTGTATCTCCATCCTCTTTTCTATATAGATAAAGAAACCTCCCAAACCTACTGTTCGTTATACTTACCTTTTCCAAAGATGCTTTTAAACATACTTACAGAATCTTTGCTGGCAGGTATATGCCTCCTTTGCTGCTGATACTTCATGTATGGCACAGCAGTAGAGGAGGCAGCCTGAGTAATGGCCATCCGCCACTGAGCACTTTGACAGCCAATACCCAGAAGCTGCAAAGGAGAGAAGAGAGCTACAGCGAGTGATCTTGTAATGTTAGAAGTTTCTTTAGAAAAGGTAAGTATAACAAAAAGTGTTGTTGGTGAGGGGGTTCTAAAGCTGAGCTTTTAAAGGTTGAGCTTTAAAGTCAAATATCTGTTGTATTCAGTTAGGTCAAATGGACTTATAGTTTAGTTCTTGAAGACGTTTCGCTAGTCATCTGACTGGCTTTCTCAATTCAGAGAATCTGTTGGCAAATATGTACCCTGGAAAGTCACAATTAGCATATGACAGCCAGGTGTTAGGGACCTTCTGAATGCAAGGTGTGGATTCATTGAGGCTAAGAGGTGTTATTGAAACTGCCCAGGGTAAGATGTCAAAACCCCATTGTGCATGTTAGACAGTTGGTGTCTGTTCTGATTTGATTTGTGGGGAGCTAAATGGACGATTAATATGAGGGTAACCAAAGTCGAAGGCTACATTCAAAAGTTAGTGAACGATTTATTAAAAGGCTAGCGAAAACAAACATTACATTTGAGGGTTACTGAAAGTCGAAGGCTATATTTGAGGGTTATGGAAAATGAACATTACATTCAAGGGTTAATGAACAATACATTTGAGGGTTAGCAAAAAGAAACATTACATTCGCGGGTTACCAAAAGTCAAAGGCTAGAATAAAGGGTATCAAAAACGAACATTACATTGGAGGGTTAGTGAACGTTACATTAGAGGGTTAGCATAAGAGGGGAGAGGGGGAGGGGGGGGGAATAGGGGGTAGGACACCGCCGCCTTTTCGGCTCTTAGATAGTAGTATCTTAGTTTTCGATCCATTGGTTCCAAATCTTGGTGAATTTCTGCGGACATTTTCCTTTTTGGTATAAGATTTTGAGATATGGTAATGTGGTGTTAATGAGATTTTTCCATTGGGTTAGGGTCAGGTGCCATCCATTTAAGAACTATTGTCTTCCAAGCAAGGAAGAGAGTTTCTGTCATGAGAATTCTCTGGTATTTAGTCCATATTTCTTCATCTAGTATCCCCAGTACACATATTTCGCTTTTGAACGGGATGGTAGTTCAGTTATGTTAGTTAAAAAGGTGATAATTTGCTGCCAAAATGTTCTCACGTTTGGGCACGACCATATGAGGTGCCAAAAATCGGCCTGGTCTTGGTAGTATTTCAGGCATGTGTGGGCTCTGGATGTTGGAATGCGATGCATTCTGTTTGGTAAGAGATAGGTTTGATGCATGATATTATATTGAATTAGTCTGTTATTAGCTGCAGGTGAGACGGCCATATGTAAGTTTGCAAAATCATTCCATGAATCATTTGGTAATTCTGGTATATATCTTTGCCATTTTGTTGTTATTGTTGTGATTAGTGTTATTGATTGGTGCTCTATTAGCTTGGTATAGAGGTGAGATATGAGGCTTTGCATCCCTTGGGCATGTAGAATACTGATAATTGGGTGTTTTGTTATTTCCAGATTGGGGTAGGTGGGGAATTCTGCTGCTAAACAATGTCTCAGTTGTAGATATTTGTAGAGATATGTATTTGGCAGTTTATGGTTTTGTTGAAGTTCGCTAAACGGGATTATTGTAGTGTTTCGTATTATATCAGCAAGGGTGGTGATGTTGTTATTCAGCCATTCTTTGTGTGGTAGCGCTGCCAAGTGAGGGAAGCATTTGTTACACCACAGTGGTGTTTTAGGGGGAAGTCTATTGTAATTTAGAACTGAGTTTGCTGCTTGCCATGTTTTTGTAGCCAGAGTGTGCAGTAATGTACCTCTTCCCATAAGATGCTTTTTGGGCCCTGTAGAAAAGCCATGAGTAAACCATTTAGATATTGTTGTAGCATTTCCTCTGATTCCGTGAGTTCTGCTTCTGGGTTTATCCAGAGTTGGAGGTGTTTGAGTTGCCCTGCGAGAAAGTATAGGTGGAAGTTAGGCATAAATTTTGGGACATTGCAGAGTGGTGAGTTTGGTTCTCACTCTCCCATTTCCCCAAACAAAGGATGTCAGCATGCTCTTTAATTTCTTAGAGAAATATTGTGTAACCCACGCTAAAGCGTGTTGAAGGGTGCACAGTAGCTTAGGAAGTAGATTGATCTTGATTAGGTTAATTCAACCTAAAAAATTGAGCGGCAGTAGTTTCCAGGCTATTAGTTCAGATTGAGTTATTTCAAGTAATGGTTGTGTATTCAATCTGTAGAAATAAATAAGTGATGAAGTGATATAAATGCCTAACTATTTAAAGTTGTCTGCTGTTTGAATGGGGCAAGGCAGGGAGGAGGTATCAATTGTGGGATTATCCATTGGGTATAGTACAGATTTGGTCCAGTTGATTTGTAATCCTGAGTATGGCGCAAAAAAACAGGGATTTTAGTGGTGTGCCAGGGTTATCTAAATAAAGAATGGCATTGTCTGCGTAAAGTCCAAGTGTCTCGGTTTTGTTGCCCAGCGAGAAGCCTTTGATTGAGGTATCTGAGTGTATTTTGATAGGGCTTCTATTGCTAAGGCAAATATCAGTGGCAAAAGGGGACATCCATGTTTAGTACCCCTTGAGAGTGGGAATGGTTGTGAGGTTGTGCCATTTAAGGTGATATATGCTCGGTGTGCTTTGTATAGTATTTGTTACAATTTAATAAAGTACTTTTCGAAGCCGTATCTGTAGAGGCAAGCCCATAGAAAGTCCCATTCCAGGGTGTCAAAGGCTTTCTGCATGTCTAGAGAAACCATTATACGTTGTCCGGTATTGTCATGGTTGATCTGTGACTGTATTAAGGTGCATCTGAGGTTGATTGAGGTAGATTTTCCTGGGAGGAAGCCAGTTTGGTTTGGATGTATCCGATATAGCATTACTTTTTGCAGTCTATTAGCTAAGACCTTAGATAAGATTTTGTAGTCGCTGTTGAGTAGCGATATTGGCCTATATGAGCTTAGGTCAGCTGGGTCTTTTCCAGGTTTTAATAGTACAATAATGGATGCTTCGTAGAATGAGGTTGGTAGACATATTTGGGAGTAGGCATCTTAAAGTGCTTCTAGTAGTTGAGGGGCTAGTGCTGATTCATATTTTTTGTAAATTTCTATTGGAAGACCATCAGGTCCGTTATGTAGGTATTGCTACTTGTATTTTTGTTAGTGATATGTCTTCTTCCAGTTGAGCTAGCTGTTCTGGTTTTAAAGTTGGTAAAGTGATATCAGCCAGGTAGTCGAAAATATCAGTTAGGCTCGAGTTTGAGCGGGTGACATTGCGATCTGAGTAGTAGTTTGTGAATGCTTGCAGGATATCTGGAGTTGAGGTTACAGGGCCCATAGTGGGGTCTAGGATGCGGAGTACACACCTTGAGGATTGTTGCGCTTGCTTTAGATATGTTATGAGTTTTGCCAACTGGTTTCCTTCTTAAAGAATTGACTATTTTGGAAAAATATTTCCTGTTTTGCCTTTTCCTCTTGGAATATATGAAGCCGTCTCTGTGTTGCTAGGAATTCAGCACATGTTGATTCTGCTGGGTCTAGGATATATTGTTGTTCGAAGATGTGGTGCTGCGTGTTGAGGGTATTTTCTTCAGTTGTGGATGCTTTTTTGATGCTCGTGATGGCAGAGTTGAATTGTCTATATCGGAAATGTATCATGTTATTGAAAATTTGTAAAATTCCAATTTAATCAGATTTTCGGAACTTTAATCGATTCTGCAGAACTGTAATCGGAATAATTCATCTCTATTTATAATTAATGCATCATTAATGTATAATGAATATATCAATCCATATCATGCCCTGCCACCACCAACAGTTTACATTTTAAGATCCTATCACAAGCACTGAACCTATGCCTATGTTTTTATGATTGTGGGGTAGGCCAGGGGACTAATTTTTAATCTCAGTAGAGCAGCAGCAATTTACAGTATATAGATTATAAAATTATCATCCTATAATAAGTTTACCTTAATTGTAACATTTCAAGTCTGGTCACTCAAGGTGTGTGGGTTTAAAAAACAGAAAAGGAAGAGTGAATTATGTTGAATGAATTAAAGGTGTTTTATGCACTTGACATATAAAATAATAAGACATAACTCAGTTTACTACTAGCCAGAGCATGCATTTTTATCTCTATGTGCAACATTATTTATAAAATAGAGCAAACATGTCAAATTAGGTACGATGAAGGGAAAAGTACAGAATTATGTTGAAAGCTTCTGCTAGATTTCATACTGTTTGATAGATTCCGGCTCAAAAAGTAAGGGATGGTCAGGATAATAAGCAGATACATTTTAGATGCAAATTCATAATGAGAACTATAGCATATTCAGGGAGATTCAATAAAAGTTCTCATCGTTTAAAATGGTGCTAATTTTGCCCCAACCAATCAGATCTTATTTAACATTTGCTTTTTTTTAATGATAAGAACTTTTACTGATTACATGTTAACATTTATCTAACTAAGGTTGTTCAGTTGCTGCCATTCGCGCTTAATTGAACCAAAACTGCATTTGATATAGCTAAAGAAATTGACGTTTTAACTGATTGTTTGAATGCAAATCTGTTTGCAAGATTGGTTTAATGCTTTTAAAGTAAAAGTAATAGTAATAACAATAATAATAATAATAATAATGCATTTGGGAAAGCCTGGACTATATTACTACTTTAAGCTGGCCATACACTAGAAATTCACATTCCTGTAATGTTGTGATAACCGCCTGGCTTGAACATTTTGTGACTGATATTCCAATCATAAAATGATTGCCCAGAAAACTTTTCAGGAACATCGGCAGAAAAAACATTGCTTCAAAACAATGTTACAATCAATTTGTCAATCATGCTGGATCGAACATTTAATTGATGTAACTTCAAGGTAGTATATGGCCAGCTTTATTTATTGTTTATTTTATCACAATACCTTTCTCATTTTAAACTTCTCAATTTTAAACCTCAGTAAAATAAATTCCAGATTATTTGTGAAATCTGCTGAAATAAACAGTATAAAGATAAAGTATCTTGTAAATGTATAAAAAGATAATTTATGGTATAAAGCATTCAGGGTTTTCCATGTATTCAGCAAAATGTTAACTCACGTTTAATTTATTGACATTAGAGAGAGGGAGATCATAAAATTTAGTGCATTTGTTTTCATCAATAGCTGTTGTTTGATCTTCCAAGAGTAACATTTCTCTAAGAACAGCAATCGGTTGAAAACATGGCAGTTTTATGTTGAAAGATTTATTTGGACTTTAATTGACAGCTCAATTCTAAATGCGTCCAACAATGACATAAATCAGTAGGGTTTAAAAGGCTGCAGAAGGTCTTTCAGGTTAAATTCTCAAGGAAAAAAATCTTAGGTGGTCACATAATTCAAGGCTTTATGTTAAGTTTATTTTAATGAACTTTTACACTCCATGGGTTCTGGAATATATTACAAAACATTTTGTTCTACTAGACAAATTAGCTAAAAGGAGTAATAAAACATGACATTAAACATAATTGAATATTAGATGCTCCTTGCAGTTGATGATCAGAAGCAAATATGCTACTCCCCACCTCCCTTTTAACTCAGAAAGTAAAATGAAATTTTTAGTATTGATTTTAGTTTTTAAAGCATATTACTCCTTTTACCTCTGTTAGGAGTCCTAGTTTATTTCATAAATGAATACGTTTCCTGAACACTTATTTTTAATTTAAAAATCCTTTACGGCAGTGCCCTCTAATTATATTTCCCATGTTGGCCAGTACCATTGTTACACAATTTTTCTCTCAAACAGAACTTTATCAGAATCTCATGGTTTGGTTCTTGTGGTGGCTTTTTTCTCTCTTTTTTTGACTATTTCTAGGCATGCCATATACAGTATGCAAAAGATTTTTCAGGCTGTGTCGTAAGCTTTACAGAAAATAAATAAACCATGCTCCAATCCAAAGTTCTTTTTTATTGCAGTCGGTGCCAGTTCATTTCAGGAATTAAGACTAAAATGGAATTTACCCACAGCCACAAACATGATGTTAAATAGGCACAAGGATTGGGGCTCTCAGTAAAGTCTCCCAAATGTAAAAATTAAATTCTAGATTTATGACAAGAATATGTGCAGCTTTTCAGGAAACAAATGTAAAATAACAAGTGAACAGCAGCCTGTTCTCCCTTTCCTCTAGATGAAATGTTAGGTAGACATCATAGGTAAGGTTAGAAAGGAGTTCCTAGTTTCACAAATGTCTTTATTCAGCCTCCACTGATGTGTTGCTATGTTATTATGCATATGCAAATGATATAACAAAATTCCAACACCCTTTTTATTTCTCTATTCCCTTTTGACTAACAGAGATTGCAGGTTTATATTTATGTGCTGAGTATGAGAGGACCGGTCAGCTGGGAGTCTGAAAATTGGTTCAGTCTACAATATCACATGAACTTTTGATGGCTCAGTCCATGAAATAATTAAATGTCATGGTGGAAAAAGATGAGTAATGACTTAATACATACACTGTACCGTTCAGCAAATTTCAAAGGTATTTCAAACATAAAAATATCCTTTTTCATAAGGTTGGTCCCCCCCATTTAGGATTAAGACAATATGGTTGGAGTTAAGGAATATTATTGTTGTTTTGAACTGAAATGGTACTGCCATTGTTTTACTAACTTTCTATAATATATATTTCAAATATTGCCGTCATATTTCTTCCAAAGTTTGATTTCCATAAACAGAACCAGAAGTTTTTATTTGCCAATTTATTTCCTTTTGTTGAAAATCGGAAAGAAAAAAATAAAATAAGAAGAAATGAGCAGTTTAGGGTCTTGCGAAAATATGTAAAATACAATGAAGTCTCCTACATCTGTAATGCCTAATGAAAAACATACACTTCGTCTGTTGAACTGGAAAATCAACAGTATATTAAAAAAGAAGGGGGGGGGGATATGTCCCTGTGCAAATTAAAAGGAGAAGTTTTTTTTTTAAAAGATATGTTTTAATATGGATTATAGCCTGGCTGTATTTTAGACTTGTTTTAGGTAAAATTAATCTAATGTAATGAATTTATACTGAGAGTTAAAAACATTAATCGGTGTTGATATACTTTTCCCCAGTTTCCATTCATAAAATAAGTAATCTCTTTACTGTTCCTATATATAAGTATGATATAGAAGGATAAAGGTGCACTCCAGGGACTTCTTTTCACACCTTTATTGGGAAGAATGAAATATAGTGCAAAAGCGACTCTTTGCTCTATGACCTTTATCAAGCTTATGAAAGTGCTTCCCAGTAAACAACTTAAAAACCTATAAACTCTTCTCTTAATTTCTAGTCGTCACTAATAAATTAAATAAGATAGGGATAGAATTAGGCTTTGCAGCTCCCCTTCAGTACATGCAAACAAGACGAGACTTCTGGGTAATTTCCAAGGTTACCCTTACAAAATGCTTCACCTAATAAAAGTTTTTACAGCATTCCACAAGCTAAATGCAAAACAAGAGCGCTATCTACAGACTGGTTTCGGCTTTATTGAGCCATCATCAGTGCAGTGCAGGCCTTGGGTTTTGCAGTGTGAAGCGCCTATGGACCGACATCACCAATAAATTAAATAAGAGAGAGAATTAGGCTTCACAGCTCCCCTTCAGTATATGCAGAGGCCTACACTACACTGATGATGGCTCAATAAAGCCGAATTCGGTCTGTGGTTAGCGCTCTGGTTTTACATTTAGTTTGTGGAATGCTGTAAAAACTTTTTATTAGGTTGCTTATTTTAATTTCTAGTCATAGTAATCTCATCAAGGTGATGATAAATAAATAAATATAGTTACTAAGAATAAAGTGACACGTGTGTACCCATAAGAGATGGACATAGCACTAAACCAGTCGCAAAACATTTTTTATGTAAAGGCCATGAATTATCTAGTTTTAGATTTATGGCGATTGACCATATCTCTCTCCCTGAATTCTAAAAACACAGGGAGAACTTACAAATAAAGATGTGGAGGGTTCAAACCCAGTGCTGCAAGACATCAGTGCTAACCACTGAGCCACTGTGTTGCCCATTAACTCCAGTTTTAATGACTGTTAATTTATTAATCTTCATTAATGAAGAATAAAACTCTAATAACAAACTGTCAAAAAAACAAATTAGTGATAGAAATTTAATGTACAATCGGAGATTCAATAAAAGTTCTTATCGTTTAAAATGGTGCTAATTTTGCCCCAACCTATCAGATCTTATTAAACATTTGAAAGCTAACATCTGATTGGTTGGTGCAAAATTAGCACCATTTTAAACACTAAGAACTTTTATTGAATAACCCTGAATGTTTTAAATATGAAGCATGGGGTAAAAAACTAGAAGGCAACTGGTTGCCCATAATGTTGTCTGGAAATAAATAATGTTTTTATGTCCGACAATTCCCAAGATCCGAAAATCCGAAAACAGATCACCCTTTGCGAATCCGAAACGCATTTTCAGTGCTTCTAATCGTATTTTTGAGGATTATCGAACGTTCAAGGGTATTTTTAAAGATTATCAGAAGTAGCCTTGAACGTTCAATAATCATCGAAAATGTGCTCCGGAAAGTGAGTCCGGAAAGTCACAAAATTTAAACCATCCATCTGGTTTCGAACGGAACATTCGGGTTTTGGAATTGAGGGGTTCCATGTCGGACCCGGATCCCATTTCTAATCACAATCATAACACATTAAATTCTCAGAGGTGCAAATAGTTGCATGTGGCATTCATTTGCAGTAAACAATGAGATGTGTGAAACCCCTTTTGCTAGTGTTAGGCAATAGTAAAATGGGGGTACTTAATTTGCTCCAGAGACTTGTCAGCCTTACCCAAATTCTATGCACAGGACTCTTAGTTATCTGGAGTGGGCCCTCGCATATGTTGGAGGCAGGGTGTTGCTGAACTGCCACAATAGGTAGAATGCAATAAATGGACACCAGTGGTTCTTGAACTTAAACAGTATCTTATTTATTAACAGAACAATATTTATAAAGAATTACAAGTAGCACAATAGAGGTGACATAGCATAGCACAGATATCACACAAACACTCACAAACCAGAGGGATCAGTATAAATAACAACCAGCTTGTTAGAGCCACCCCTGCTCTCAGGTGACTGTAGTAGAATATTCTACCCCTGTATCTGGCACTATGTCCCTATTCTTGGATGGTATATCCAGGAGTCTAGCCCTTACTATGTCTCCTTGTTGGAGCTCAGGCTGCTCACTAGCTATCCTACTCCTATCTACCACTCCTGGAGTGCTCTATAACAGAATCTAACACTTACTGTGTCTACCTGTTATTTAGGTCCCATGGCTCTTCCCTATCCTCTGGGGAAGTAGCAAGAGAAAGAGCACATGGTTGATCTCCCTTTCATACTTTTACACAGTGACCCCTACTGGCCAAATCCTGCCAGAACAAGAAGACTAAACTAGTCTACCAGTTCCCCACACTAGTCTGATACTACATCTGCCAAGAAGCAAGTTGGTGCTCACCAAACACTAAACCTCTCTGTCACAGATGAATGAAAGTAGCTCAAACTTAACACATTTTGTGTTATTTGGAATTCACTATCTGGAATTCTAATCTATATTGTTTATCATTTTGGCAGCATGTTATAGGAAGAGTTTAATTATTTTGAGTGTCTTGTCTGGTCCATTAGAGGTATCAACAATTTTGATGAATGCTGCCATAAAAAAGTAGGAAAGTAAAAATTCTTTACAGACAATTATAGGGGGGGGGGGGGGGCTAAATGACTAAAAACTCTAATAAGGTCTCTACATGGCAAAGACAAGGAGACAAGGATAGAGTGCCTAACAAATTGAAGCATGTTCCAAGCGCATTTATATTACTTTTAACTTCCTGCTAGATCCTGCCTTGGTGCTTCAGTTTCTGATTAAAACAATTATTTTACTGAAAAGTACAAATAAATCCATTTATTGAAAAGAATTTTTGGCCATGGATCAGACAAGAAGAAAATAAAAGAGACTGCTGCCGTCCGGGAACTCTGAGCCAAACCATGAACACGGTATAGCACTTTAAAGTAATTAATTTAAAACTTTCCACAGATCCTGTATATTGACAACTATTATTCTTTTTAAGCTTAAGTCTTGGTCTGTATCACGGTTCATTTCAAAGGATAGAATCTCTTTTTTTTTTCTTTAGTAAAAATACCAAATAAAAAGTACCCATTAAATATGGAATGCGTGCAATATACAGTAGATACAATCAGTTCAAATAAAATAAGGCCCTAGACAAGTTGAAGGCCAAACTTAACACAATGACCAAGAACATCCAAGCTGTTTCCAACATACAATAATGGAGAGATGCTAAAAAAAAAAAAAAAACACCTGGAGACATTCTTTTAAATGGGCCATATTTAAAGGGACACTATGCTCAGGCAGTAACTGAATGGTCTATGGCTCCTCCTACAGTAAGTCTTGTATCTCTGACAAAGGTGAGCATATGTACATTAAGGGGAGGTTGGACTGGGACAGGAGCCATAAAGCTGCACTGGTGTTTTAAGTCCAAAGCCAAAGTATGGGACCTCATTAATATATAAATGCAGCACAAAAACCAAGATCAAAAATAATTGTTGCAATAATCACTAGTTATTATTTTTCAGCTATAAACTGTCAGAAGCTTAGACGCTTTAATTTTAAAAGCTCTGTGCTATCCAGCTTTGATATTAAGTGTTGGGTTTGCATGTTGTTGTCCCCTAAACACATTTCATACATGAAACTAACATGTGAAAAAAGTTAGGGAAGGAGTACAACATATGGCACAGAGGAAACTTTCTTGTCATGCCAGTATTTAATAGCCTGACTTTTTCAGCTCTTATTCTCATGCATATCTCTTGAATGTGGAGTTGGCATCAAATAAGCTGTAGGAATTATCTAGAACTTCTAGAAAAGAAAGTTGCAGGAGGTGCTATAAGAGGGCATCTAATCTTATATATTTATTTATTCATTTCATAGTGCCCACTACAGAAAACAGTAATTTTTCCCAACTATCATTGTACCATTTAATTTTTTTAATCTGTCCCCTCTTTCTTTAGATATCCAATCTGACCTATCTTGCATTTCAGCTGTCAATCAAGTGACTTATTATCATAAACTCTTTTGCTGTGGGCAGTTTTGCTATAACTGGAATGGTGACAGGTATGAATTGCATGATGGAAAATTTGAACTTTAAGTTTTGCCTCAAAGTGATTACTGAGCATGCTTGTCTTTAAAGAAAGTCTGATCAGATGGAAGGAGGTGTCGGTTAAGAGAAGGGGGTGGATACTGAGCCTGAGCAAATCAATGACTTGATTGAATTCATGCAGCAGCACACACACATTATAGTAAGGACTAATTTAAAGATTGCGAAGAGGCAAAGTAATTTTTTATTTAAGTCGCCCTTTAAGAAGACTGATACCGTGTATGTTGGTGATACACATTTTTCTCAAATCCCTCAACTAGAGAAATTCTTAGGAATCTTTTGCAAAATGTGGGAACCTTATGTAAGACCAAAAATAAATGATATCTACTGTAACTGAAGCTACTACAGTAATGCCTACAAGTAAAACATATTTCATGCTTTTATTCATAATTACCAGAAAGTGATTTGTATTAAAATCTGCTTCTGGTTTAATTTTGCGGGAATTTTGGGCCCACATCATAAATATGCATTATCTAAAGTTCCTTTGAATACAGTGTTCCTGGGTGAGTGCTTTGTTTATGCAACAGATTGAAGATGTATGAAGACAAGCAGAAAAGAAACTGCGATCAAAAGCAGGACTTTTACTTCAAAGAAATATTGTTCCATGTGTTAGATAAAAGAAAGTGGATTGCTAGTTCAGTGTTTGGTGTTACTGTTTTTTCTGGAATAATCTTTCAAGGGCATTCTAATTATTACAGGTATGTTGACACTAAAAAAATGAGTCCCCATTATTTTAAAGGGAAAGTGTTTGATGTTACTGATTTTTGTAGAATAATCTTTCAAGCTACAAAATGTGATCCCCATTCTTTTAAAGGGTATGTAACTGAAAAGCGACTTTGCATAATCTTAATCTGTAAATAAATACATGTAAGTAGCAATTACTCTGAGGTGTGTGTTGCTGCATGCCTTCAATACAGTACTTGTTTTGGTTTAGTATCCCCCTCTTCTCTTAACCGACTCCTCTTTTCCCTAGACCTGACTTTTTTAAGACGGAACATGCTTGGTAATTACTATCATCTAGCAGTGAGAGATGGAATTCCCCAACAGTCACCCATCTAGTAACAGTTACACCCTCTATTTGCAACAAAATCCAGTACTTGAACAACCACTTTGAACTAGAGATGGGCGAACTTTTTGAAAGTTCGGTCCGTTTTCGAACTTTTGAACTATATGGAAAGTTCAAAAAATGGACCCATTAAAGTCAATGGGAGTCAAATAGTTCTAAATCCAGTACTTGAACAACCACTTTGAACTAGAGATGGGCGAAATTTTTGAAAGTTCGGTCCGTTTTCGAACTTTCGAACTATATGGAAAATTCAAAAAATGGACCCATTAAAGTCAAAGGGAGTCAAATAGTTTGAAAAGTTCTAATGAAATACAATTAAAATATCAATGGTAACTTAATGTAAATGGCTGTGGGACCTGAAAAATGGTCTGGGGAACATGTTCGAATATCCAGGACATTCGAAAAATCAATTTTACTCTCACCTAGGGGCTATTTTCGAGCTTGTTCGCGCCTAGGTACCATGTACATTTTACTTGCGGATTCGATGCTCGCGTATAGGTTTTAAATTACACTTTACTCACGGATTCGATGCTCACGTTCGCCCCTAGATACCATGGACATTTTACTCGCAGATTCGATGCTCGCGTATAGGTTTTAATGGACACTTCACTCACATATTCGATGCTCACGTTCGCCCCTAGATACCATGGACATTTTACTCACGGATTCGATGCTCGCATATAGGTTTTAATGGACACTTTACTCACGTATTCGATGCTCGCGTTCTAGTCCATCTCTACTTTGAACTATATGTCTGTTGGAAAGTCCACTTATTATAGTGTTCTCACAAAAGTTGTAAAAATACAACAAGGATTTAAAAGGTAGGATCCATTACGACATTTTATTGTCTTCCATGTTGATATTTCTAGGTATTATGATAAAAGTAGCCTAAACCAAAAGGGAAAAAAACAGTAAAACCACCAAATGACACACTATACATCAAACATGGTTGCAAAGCATTTATCACACTCTGCAAACAGCCTTGAGCAGTACCGCCTCCTTCCCTATTATAAGGGATGTTACAATCATAATTTAAACGTGTGGTACAACAGGAACCATGCTTCTGCTCTGGCTCTCATCAGTCTCAGTTATAGGCCCCTTTAAAAATAACAGACAAATTTAGATTAAAGCTCTGATGTAATCCATTGTGGAATATATTTATCATAAGGCCCGACTTTTTAAAATAGGCTTCAGGCAAACTATAGCAAAAAGATGGATGTTACATCATATTCTCTATAAGCACTGAGGACAGGATACATTAGACAAAGTTGTTTCAGCAGCTGCATTGTGTAGTATTATTGCAAAAAACAATAAATAATAATGTTTCTCTCCCCATGGCATTCATAGCGTTAATTGTTCATTTTAATATTGACATTAAAAATATTAGCAAAGTGATAACCAATATAAAATATTACATTTTAAAAATATTATATTGTCCGAAGCATTAAAGTGAATAGTACAAAAAGCATTATGCAAAAAATCATTTGCTTTTTATTTACTTAAATATTAAAATATAATACTGCCATTATTATTATTACTATTATTGTTATTATTATTGTGGATTTATATAGCGCCAACATCTTCCATAGCGTTTTACAATTACATGTTTACATTCACATCAGGCCCTGCCCAAAGGTCTTACAATCTAAGCACATTTATTTGACACATACAACCTATCAGTATGTCTTTATGATTGTGGGGGAAACTGGAGTGCCCGGAGAAAACCCACGCAAGCACGGGGAAAACATACAAACTCCTTGCAGATGTGTCCAAGGGTGGAATCGAACTCAGGACTTCAATGCTGCAAGGTATCAGTGCTAACCAGTGAGCCACCGTGCAGCCATTAATTAATTTATCCAGTCACGTAATAATTTCAATAATTTTATTGCTACAGATTATTTTATCAGCATTTTTCAAAACCAATGTAACAGGTCTCAGGAATGAGCAAGGATTGAATAAGCTAAATAAATAATTATAAAATGGAATAAATTGTAGGGACATTCAGGGAGATTCAATAACCCCTGCTAACCTTTGTATGGTTAATGTGGGTTTTGCACTCGTTTTGCACTGCCTGCGCCATGTTAATGCAGTAAATTTAGCAAATAATTTTGCCGCTAACCCCTCTGCTTCAGCTATGCTGCTCAGCTTTATTTTAGGGCTATCATTGCCAAGTCATATTAAACATGGTAGGCGCTGTTTATTGCAAATGAAACTCTTGGATGAGATAAAAGCTAAAAGAAAGCTGTGAGGACCAATGAATTGACCCACTAGGCTACAGCTTACACATCAGTGTGATTGACTATTTGATTATAGTTTTTGGGGGGGTTTTGATTGCGTAAATATACATGGCCAATTTTGAGAAATATCAAAATATCGATTCTGAAGATGGGAGAAATAGCAAATACTCGAGCCCTCGATTTTGAATGTTCGATAATGATCAAATATGTGTTGCGGAAAAGTGAAACTAGCGTCTGTTTTTTTAAGTTTTGGTTATATGTACGTTTGCTTGGATCATTTCCAGGAATGTTCCTAGGGATTTGGCACCAGAAACAATTTTTGAATGGCACCTATGGGCAGACAGGGGCCTTGCAATGCGCACAGTCATGATAAAGTGGGAGTGGATTCTTTAGGAAAGTATGTGTGGCTTGTGGAGATGCAGACAGCACACACTGATACAGACCCACAGATACAGACCCACACAGATACACACACATGCATACAGAAGAATAATTAAACTAAACAGATTTCTTCACTGACCACAGTCCCCATCATTCTCCATTTCCACACCAAAACCTAGGGCCCAGGCAGCTTAACCAGCCCCCCAGACAACCCCAACCATGAGAAACTGTGTTCAGTCACACCCACTGCCAAGGTGGAGATAGTGTGAGTGGAATTTTGTCCCCTGTACAATATTCTTTCTATAATCAGTTACAACTACAACTTACCATCCATTCTGCTGTGCTCCATTACCAGGTGCATGTCCTGCAAAGTGAAGCACATGGCCCCTTTCTCCTTTCCTTTAAGGAACTGAACTCCCATGTTGTGCACCACTCATTGGCAGAAATTCAGTAATACAGGAAGGAGTATATTTTATTTTAACTGCCCCCTTTCCAGGTGACCCAGGGAGGCCCCATAAGCAAATGTTGACCATTTCCCATGTCCCTGACTCATTAACAAAAACTAAATATTGCTATGTAAGCCTTAAATTTAATGAGAATGGATTTTTTAAACTCCCATTGACTGCTATTGATTCATTTTCTAATTTACTGGTCTTTTTTTGAATGTCTGAAGTTTTGATCTTAGACCGGATTAGGTTTAACAGTACTATGTAGCACGAAATGTAACAATTAATGGGCAACTGTGGTCTTAAAAAAGTTAGGGTTAAATAAAAATCCCTTCCTTCCCACTTTAAATTTAACCCTGGGTCCCATCTCTAGGTAAAACTAGTGATAATTTAAATTGTTGGAAAGGTTTAGTAATATAACTTCATGAACACTTTTTGCTTTCATCAGCCACTGCCTGCATTAATAAACCCCCAACCCCACTCACCTGACAATTGTTTTTTTCAATTACTTCTTTTCAAGTCTAGTCAATTACTTACTGTCTTTAACACAATCATGTTCTGCTTTACCTGCAATATAATTTCTCACAGGCTGCTGCCAGAGATTCAGGGCTCATTTTAAAGTTTTATTTAACCGTAACTTGGTTAGACATTTGAGATTCAAGGAAAGGACCCGTTAATTTAATGCACCTTATCTCCTGGGTTCCCAAAATGCAGTAAATATCCCAAATTAATTACTGCATTGCAAGAGTCCGTTAGTATGTGGGGGCCCTGTGCTCTGTTTTGCCTCTCCCCCATAGTATTATATTAATTATGTTTCATAGTTACATAGTTATATAATAATGGAAGTTGAATAAAGACAAAAGTCAATCTAGTCCAACCTTTAAACGGTATTTTTAAAACTGCAGCTTCCAAATGAACATAACTTGATTTTACAGTGCACTTATCCTCTAAAGAATATTCATTAACCCTACCTAATAATTTATCTAGAGGAAGACATAAAAAAGCTTTTAAAAAAAAGAGAAGGTGTGTGTGGGGGGGGGGGATTCATAATTTTTTTCCCACTTTAAAAACCACCGGGGAAATTTCTTGTCAGATATCTCTTCTTATATCAGGCAATATCCTTTTTATGAGCTTCAGAAAGAAAACAGAACTTACAGTATATTCTTTTTAAACTAAAAACATAAGACCACGGGCACCTATCACATTGTTATTATTATATAATAAGATAAACTTTCATTTTAAGTTTGCAGGGGAAACAATATAATTTTTCCCCTTTTACATTTTCCCTCTTACATAGACTCACCCTTGTTTTATTATTAACTAGCGATGAAGTGTGTTCCCAACTCTAATCCAGTTCCAATTTGGAACTGACAGCTCCTAAGTTCGGACAGAACTCTTGAATTTATCAGAATATGGAATTTTTCTGGATTTTTGATGATTTTCTAATTTTAGGTAATTCCAGAATTTTTTAATACTTAGAGATTTCCAAGTTTTTGGTCCAATTTCGAGAAATATCAAAAATTTTAATCCTCGATTCTAAATATGTGAACCCTCGATTTTGAATATGACAGAAATAGTGAATACGCAATCCCTCGATTTTAAATATTTAAAAAATTAGCAAATATGTGATGTGGAAACTAAAAAATAACTCGCCCGTAAAGAAAGCTAGTTCCCCATGTCCCCATTTACACCAACTTACCATTGCTTTTTATATCCTAAATGTATTCCCAACTTTCAGAATTTGAACTCCCATTGACTTCTGTGGGTTCTGATTCTGATTTTTAAATTATTATTATTTTTTTTTAAATTCAATCTCGCTGACTTCCGTTCATCTCTGTTGATAATTTACAGATTAAAGAAAAATAACCATTTTTACATTTGTGTAGATTAAAGGACAACAATATCAAAAATAACATCACCCCCATTACATGTCCACACTTCCAGCAGCTGAAATCACTTACTCACTTTTACAGCCATGCTGCCCTCTGTTAGATATCACACAGCAAAGATGAGTGCTAAAAGCCCGCCTCCTAGACGGCCCAGGGCCCTAATTAACATAACACTTGTCATTGGCTGGTGGGAATGTGTTACAACCTCTCTCCTCCTCCTCTGCCAGTTAAACAAACTTGAAATGTCATGTTGCTAGGATACAGCCTACATAATCAAGCTGATCAAGGATGGGTGGAGGAGTGTTTTCTCGCATGCTAGCTTTGAATGAGAGAGGCAGACAGAATTTTTACGCCCCCTACACAGCATGGCTAATAGAGATGGTCAAACTATATGGAAAGTTTGAAAACGGACCCATTAAAGTCAATGGGAGTCAAATAGTTTGAAAAGTTCGGATTAAATACAATTAAAATATCAATGGTAACAATGTAAATGGCTGTGGGAACTGGGAAATGGTCTGGGGAACATGTTTGAATATCTAGGACTTTCGAAAAATCAATTTTACTCATGCACGCTACTTTCCAGCTCTCGCGTTTGAACATTCAATAATTATCCCATAAACAACTTGCGGATTTGAGAATTCGATATTTACTCGTGTATTGGTATACAGTAATAGACATTTTACTTGCATATTTGTTCATTTGATATTTACTCGTGTATAGGTATAATGGACATTTTACTCGCGGATTTGAGAATTCCATATTTACTCGCGTATAGGTATAATGGACATTTTACTAGCGGATTTGAGAATTACATATTTATACACGTATAGGTATAATGGACATTTTACTCACGGATTCGAGAATTCCATATTTACTTGCGTATAGGTATAATGGACATTTTACTTGCGGATTCGAGAATTCCATATTTACTCGCGTATAGGTATAATGGACATTTTACTCGCGGATTCGAGAATTCCATATTTACTTGCGTATAGGTATAATTGACATTTTACTCGCGGATTTGATATTTACTCGCATATAGGTATAATAGACATTTTACTTGCATATTCACATGCCTCAAATGTTCGAACATTTGATAAATATCGAAAGTCCGGAAAATATCGAAAATCTGGGTCCGGGATAGTTCGAGAAGTCCGAGTCAGTTCGAACTCGAATAGTTCGGCTCGAACTCGGGTTTGAGGTCTAGTCCATCTCTGATGGCTAATTGAAGGCAGAGAGAGGCTCGAAATCAGAAAAAAATGTATGGAGAAGGCTGCATACCTTTACTCTTTTTAAAGCAATAAAAAAAAATGCACTGTTAAAAGTTATCCTTTAAGGTACCCAATACCTTTCTATGATATAATGTTGCAAAAATGTATCCCCTTTAAGCTGCTTGCATTAATTATGCATTAAATATCAATTAACATATATTATATATGATATGATATATTTAAATGTATGTTTATCTCAGTTTTGAGCGATAACCAGCAGGCAGTACATATAGTAAGTAGTAATGGGGTTCAGCTTCGAACATGGTTTCGAAGTTACGCAGAACTTTCCGAAACGGAACTTTGAATATTCAATGGGTTTATCGGTTAGTCGATATTGGATATTCGACATATATCTTCTACACCTAAAGAGTGTCTGCTAGGCTATATAGAAATGTCCATGCACTGCACCAACTTAAATGGATGCCATGGTTGTCCAGGTATTTATACCTTGAACCCTAATGTTCACGTCAAACATTTATGTAGCAAGGGCGGTAAGTATACATAATCCTATCGTAACTATAACTGGGTGCACAACTCACCCCTCCGATGTGGTAGCCCCAGTGCTGAGATACCCTGGACCTGTCGCTTGATCCATATCTCAGCTCTGTTGCACTGTCTTTGAGGGGAACTTGCATACACAGGCACACTCCGGTGTTTCCATTTTAAAACAACACCTTCATTACATACATGATTAAAGCCATCTCCTTGCCTAAATAGTGGATTGGCGCCCGGTGGAGTTCAGAACCATGTTACTACCCTGCAAAAATGAAGTATCTTCCAAAGGAGTTTAAAGCAGCATCTTACCAAAAAGTTAATATACTGTGTTCAGTTCCCCTTTTTAAACTCGGATGGACATTAAAATGTTTCTTCGTCTTCATCTTTATTGTACAAATCAAAAAAAAAAACATTCATTTGGGTTCCTTGTTTGCTGATGGACACAAGCAACGTAAAACAAAACAAGTGAAATGACACAACGGCTAATAAAATATCCCCACAAATGTTATTTATAAGACGATGTTTCTGGTTTCATTTCTGCTTTTCATTGAAAAATTCAAACGCGAACATAATATTCTGGAGTCGGTTCAAAAGAAAATTAATTCCAGTTAACAGGTCATCCAAGTTTAAATATTCATCCATGTGCATCCAAAATGATGTCACAAATCTTTATAAACCCTGAATAAAAATTTACTGCATGCTTATGTTTGCAAGCCAAGACTTTTTGGCAAGCCAGTCAATGTCCCCTGTAAACACAATAAACTCTACTGATTGCAATGATTTATTTAAAGGGAATCGCTTTGGTCCCCATATAAAGTGGTCATCACATTTTGCCGTAACTTTCAATAAATGAGAGTTTACATTTTAACACTTTTTTTTTAACAAGCAGCAAATATTTTCAGCAATACAAATCAGCACGAAATGAACGTTTG
Source organism: Hymenochirus boettgeri (assembly GCA_019447015.1). NCBI lineage: Eukaryota > Metazoa > Chordata > Amphibia > Anura > Pipidae > Hymenochirus > Hymenochirus boettgeri. The sequence goes on along the minus strand of CM033473.1, from coordinate 267,390,169 downwards.
CAGAACATAAAAACATTTATAGCAGGCACTATTGGCAATACATTATTAGGAATGGATCAAACTACTGGTGTCTAATGAAGCATACTTATGGACATGTTATTGCACAAAGGTACAGTACATACATGACAAGATTCTCGTGAAGCAGTAATTATTATGTGCCGGTATTGCATCACACAAGTTGGTCAGGTAAGCAATTTCAATTTGCCACTTTGCTCTTACCAAGCAGATTTTTACCAGGGACAAGCACTATCAGCCTTAGTGGGTCCACCCGGATGCCTTCAAAGTCAACAATACAAAAATGGACGCTGCTTGGATTTTTCAAATTAATTTATTGAAATAATAATACATGTTCCATTGACGACTTTCGGCCCTTGTTTGGCCATGCATGTCTTAGCCAATCCCCTTCTGCTTGCTTTCGTTCACGGAAAAGACACAGAAGACAAGCAGAATGCAGCCATGGAAAAAAAGGTCTGGTAAGTATATTAAGCTGCCAATATAAAGGGATTTGACCATGCAAGGTCTAGGTTATGGGGGAGTTCCAGTGGACACAAGAATTTTTGGCGCGGACATACCCTTTTAAGATTTGTTATATGCAACTACAATTCTAATATAATTCCATATTATTTCTCAAATAATTCTATTCTGAAAACAATACAATAATTCGTGAAGGGAATTCAGCTTCAACATTGGAATTATTTGCATATGTAGAAATATCAACAGGGTAAAATGTTCAGCACCACTTTAATTAAAGATTTACAGTAATTCAGCCATTGTATTTAATATTAGACACTTAAGCACAGAATCCCTGGATGCTGAATACTCCCATTTTGGTTTACCCATGAATGGCTTAATGTGGTATTAGATATATTATTTTGTTGCAATCCAAAACATTCTCATTAAAGTATTTATTGGGCTAACTCGGCAATAGACAGCATTCTCGAGAAATGTGCTATTTTTAATACATTCCTTCCAAAGAGAATTAAACACCAAACTTTGAATTGTTAGTTAAATAAGGCAGCGATCAAGCATTTTGGATTTCTGCCTTAAAGGGGAAGTTCAGTACAAATACATATACTTTTCAGAAAAAAGAGCAGTATTTTTCCATTCTAATGACCTTAATCTGCCCATTCAACATTTTGTCTGTGTATAAATAAATGCAATCGAAATACTGACTTCCTGTTTGCAGGACCCCTAATAGAGACCATTATGGTTTTGCCCTTGACCCAGCGCCTGGGTTGATTCAGTTGCTCAGTAGAGATCTGAGCATCTTTGACCCATCCAACAGCCAATCAGTAGAAATTACTGTTAGGAAAATTCCAAGGATGTGGTGCATCCTGGGAAGAAGAAGGACCGTTAGAACCTGAAATGTCAGCTCACAAATGTCAACAGCAGGGAACAGCAAAGGGTATGAAATCAACTGATTTTTCAAAATGGGAGAGAATATGCAGAATAACTAAGAAGGTATTACACAAACTAACAATTTAACAAATATTGATAATTTCCACTGAACTGTCCCTTTAAGCTTTCTAAAAGTTAATACTTTTAATGATACTTACCTTTCATTCTTGCAGTGAGGATTCTTAAGCAGGTCTCCATCTATTTCACTTTCCTTCATTCTACGGCCATTATTAATTAATTCTCTTTTAATTCTTTTATAGGGCATGTCTACCCCCAGATCACAAATCTATACTTACCTACCCCACCCAATAAACCCTGAGACTGGTATAGTTACTTACCTCCTCTTGGTCGATGAAGGTTTTAAAACTTACCTTTCTCCACTGCAGAAAATCTGTCATCTCACTCTAGATTTCTTCCAGGTTGCAGCAGTCAGTCACTGATGTGATGGTGACGTCATGGTCAGTTATTGAGACTGCTTATTCTTGTGCCTTGTCTGCCCTGTGTGCGAGCTATGTAAGAACCTTCTGAGCTTGTAGAGGAGATGAAGAATAGGAGAGATTATGTGTGATGAAGAAAAGTTAGGATAATGGGCTTCAGGGATGGAGAGGAGGTAAGTAACTATTTCGGATTTTTTTTTTTGGGGGGGTATCTTTTCTAACCCAAAGATTTTTGGGATTTGTTCTCCTTTAAAAAAAAATGTCTGAAAAGTCTAATTTCTATATCTAGAATAGTCTTGGAATTAACTTGAAATGGAAAGTTAAAAACTTAAAATCAAATTAAGAAAAAAAAAGGCAATATTTTCCGAGTTCCTTAGCAACAGGTGAACGAATCCCTGCATGAAAATGTAGAAAAGTGTTTGCCAAATGAAGTCCATTCAGTCATAGAGTCTATATACTTTTTGAAGCAGACGAAATACCATAAACTTAATAATACTTTGGACAACCTGTGAAAGGTGACATCATTCCATATATAAAATACATGATGACCTATCAAAACCGATATTTAAATCCAAAATAATGTTTGCCAATTGCCGTTATGGGGAAGAAGTATTTGAAAGCAAAGTTACAATGAAGAAACCATCTGTCACACAAGTACCATTAGGAGATTTAACATGGAAATATAAAGACTACAGACTTTCATGTATTATTGAAATCACAATAACAGGTAACTACCATAAAACAGCTCAATGTGTGGCAAAAAAGAACCATTGAGAAAGAAGGAGAGAGCACCAAACATATCATAGTAAAGCTAGCCATACATGGGCAGGTGTTCTTCCGATCGAACTTCTAATCAGAAATCCGGTCGAAGAACCACTCGAAGCCTCTCACCTTCAGCATTCCAATTTTCCCTTTAAAGGGTATCTTCACTGGTAAATAATTTTTTTGCCATTCAGTTTTATTGAAGAAAAGGAGGTAAAGGAGCTGTGTCTTATCTGCCGTTCTTCAATAAAACCTGCTGGAGCCGGGAGAGAAGATTTGGAAATTACCTGCTCGCTCCTCTGCCGCATCCTCTGGCAGGTTCCAATGGACTTCGTACACTATGCGCATGTACAAGTTTGATGTGCATGCGCATAGCATACGGAGTCCATCAGGACCTTTCAGAGGATGCACAGAATGTCAAAGTCAGTCGGGACCTGCCAGAGGACACACAGTGTGACTTTGAATCTGTTGGCAATTACCGTGGAAAGTCCCAATTAGCATAAGACAGCTGTTAGGGATCTTCTGAATGCAAGGTGTTGATTGCAATGAGGCTGAAAGGTGTTATCGAAACTGGCCAAGGTAAGGTGTCAAAACAGCATTGTTTTGGACTGCTTGGTAGAAGTTAGGGAGAATGGTAAACTAGAAGTAGAGGTTTACAGACTCCTACCTCCCTTTATATCACAAGCTAGGTGTCATCAGAACCCTGCAACACAGAGCAGAGAACATCCCCACTAGCACAGAGGCAAAGGCTAAAGAAATGAAACATCTCAGAGGAGCCCTTAAAACTTGTGGATATCCACACTGGGTCTTCTTCAAAAGGAATAGAAGGAAAGAAAAAAACATGAATACCAACAGTGAAAGACAGAAGAAAGAACATGGTTATCCCATATGTAGCAGGGGTCTCTGAGAAATATTGGTATATCCGAAAGACCCAATACTGAAACACAAGAAAAGTGACATCATATACACAGTGCAGTAAGGAAAGCTCTGATTTGTATGTGGGGGAGACCAAACAGCAACTGCATCAACGTATGGCCCAGCACAGAAGAGCCAATTTCTTGGGTCAGGTCGAGTACCTGCATCTTAAGGAAAAAGGACATACCTTTGAAGATTGAAATGTCAACATCTTGGGGAATCGAACCTTCAACCTTCTATACTTTGTCTAAAAAGAAAGCTTTCTACCTCTATGCCACAGGCTAATAGGGGGTAATCAGTAAAAGTAGAATCTCTATCTTTTTCTAGAAACAAAATTTATGGGTCGAATTCAGACCCATTAAAGTCAATGGGGGAGTGATAGTTCGAAAAGTCTGGGTGATTTCCCTCAACAATGGTAACTTACTGTAAATGGCAGTGGCACCTGGGAAATGGTCTGGGGAACATGTCAGTGTCACCAAAACCTGTTAAAACACTTCTTTAACAGGAGCGGACAATTGTCGGGTTTTGCGCAAGCTACATTCGAGGGTTACGGCCAATTCAAGGTTTACCGAACAATACATTTGAGGGTTACTGAAAATAGAGCCATAAATTTGAGGGTTACCGAAATCGAACGATACTTTTGAGGATTACTGAAAACGGATTATACTTTCGAGGGTTAGCAAACGATACATTCTAGGGTTAGCGGAAACGATTCATACATTCAAGGGTTACCGAAAACTAACGATACTTTTGAGGGTTATCGAAAATCGAAGGCTACATTCGAGGGTTAGCGAACGTTACATTCTAGGGTTATCGAAAACGATCTGTACACTTAAGGGTTACCAAAAATGAATGATACTTTCGAGGGTTAGCAAACGATACATTCTAGGGTTAGCGAAAACGATCTGTACACTTAAGGGTTACCAAAAATGAACGATACATTCTAGGGTTAGCGAAAATACAGCCGCGAGTCCGGAAAAATGAACTAGTCTGAACTCATAAAGTTCGGGTTCAGTTTTGGGTCCATCTCTAAATACATTTAGAAACTTTCACTAGAAACAGAAGCAAGAAACTCTGCACATAGAGACTGAATCCTGGAGTCAGGGGGCGTGGTTCTTTGAAGCCCAGATGGGCTATGAGTTGTACTGGCAACAACATAGAAGCCTCCTTTGTTACAGAATCTATTACTAACATATACTAAATGTCACTTACTAGAGAAGAACGTTTAAATGTATGTTTAGTTCTCCTTTAAATTTAAGGATAGGATGCCTATAATTTATTTTAATCAAACGTATTCATTGTTCTAACTTTACAGTGTAAATAGCTGATAAGGGAAGAAAAAGCTCTTGATCAGTTAGAAAACTACCCACTTGCCATAACCTTGAGTTGGATGAGGTTCCTTTGATCTCCTAAACTAAAAAATGTAAATGAACCACAGTTTAAAACACATGACAAGATAAAGAGCAAAATACCATCAAATGGTATTTTTAACAAACCAGTGAATGTACATCACTGCTGGAAAAAATATATTGTCAGCCATGTTGATTTTCTACAGACAGTAAAATTGTAGATGTACTTATTAAAAATTAATATATATTTTATTATAATTAAATTGTTAATTATAATAAAATTTTGGTTTTCTAGTTAGCTGATCAATAAAAAGCAAATATTAACAAAATGTGTTAATGCTAAAAATTCATTAATGTTGATTAAATCAATTTATTGTACAAACAAAGCCACCTGCAGATGGATTTTGGATGAATCAGATTTTCCATTCTAAAGGCCCATATACACGTGTGATCTCGGGGCCCAACCCGATCTCGGGGTCTGACCCTTGACGCATGATGATGTACAAACGGCCATTTTGGTCGGGCATTGTTGATGATTCAACCTGGCGGACAGCTGTTTTGACTGACTGAGTGCCCATAAACTTACTGGCTATTCGTACACCATTGTGCGTTCCAATGGTGTACGAATAGCCAGTAAGTTTATGGGCACTCAGTCAGTCAAAACAGCTGTCCGCCAGGTCGAATCATCAACAATGCCCGACCAAAATGGCCGTTTGTACATCATCATGCATCAAGGGTCAGGCCTCACGATCTCACATGTGAACGAACCTTAACACTATGATCAGTTTAGTGGGTGTTACAGTTTGTCAAACACAGTGACAATTAAATGTATTTAAGATATTGACAATTCTTTATCCCCTGGCACAATGACATTGTTTAAGATGCTGACAATGCTTTATCTCCTGGCACAATGACATTATTCAAGATGCTGACAATGCTTTATCCCCTGGCACAATGACATTATTCAAGATGCTGACAATGCTTTATCTCCTTTAAATAGGAAACTGGCAAATTTCGTAGAACTTATTGAAATTCCAAAAATATGATTCAAACACAATTGAATTAAAAAAATATATATTTTTAATGGAAAGTTTGCATTTTCTAACACAATTTTTTGATTTTTGGATCTGACCTGATTTTAAATCTTTTGATTTTTTTTAAAAATTATGTTGAGTTTGCAGATTATTTGAAACAAGCAGTCCTGAATCGAAACCAGGAAACATTAATACTCCCCTCCTTCAGGCATTTGATTTGAATGTATCTCTCTCAAGGCAAAGTGCCTGAGTAACTGCACCTCTTCAAATTGCCTGGAGAACCTGCAGCACCAAGTTTGTTTTGCATACGTTCCATTTAATCAAACTGTTATCACATAATGTAGTTATATAGAATACAGGAACACTAAACAAGTGCTACCTCATTACGGACTGCATGCATTTTGTTGACAGTGTCTAATATTTTCTCATTCAAATTATATTTAATGTTCCCTGCACAGCTGTGGTTAAATCGTATGAAGATACTAGTTGTGGCCTGCTAATCTTTAGCGTAAGGAGTTATTCCCTAATCTCTATTCTCTATCATTGCAAATGTGAGGTATTTTTCCTATATAAATAATCAATAACTTAATCTTTACCCACACTGGATGTAGTTATTTTATTATTATTTTTTTATTATTTTATAAATATTGGGATTACAGGTTTGCTTTAAGCCTGTAATTACTTGTTTTTAGCTTCCTAGACTAGTATGCAAATGGTGTGCTCAATAAGAACCTTATTACTAGATTATTTCTCAGAAAAGAATGCAAACAGGGTTTTTTATATGACTATCAGGTCACTTTTTCCTAGAATAACTTGCTATGCATTAATCAAACTCCCCTCCCTTTACCTTCCTATTAACAGGACTTAGGATGAGGACCTAAACTAGAGTTTGCCCTAGTTTAGCTATCATTCTTACTTAAACTTTCCCTTGCTGGTTTGTACTGGCTCTTCCCCTCCCTCTGCCTTGGAGCTGACCTATGGGAAGATGTGCTCTGCAGGTCCCAGACTAAAGGAGAGGTGGTGCTTAAGAATGAGCAGTCAGAGAACCAATCATAATGAACTAGGAAGGAGGGATGAAGAAATTAGGAAATGCCAAAAACCTTCCATTACAGATAATTTTTCTATGGCCCATTTTATTGATGAAAGTTGCAGATATTTGTTTGTTTGGAATAATAGAGTCCATGGTGCTAAATCAGTCACCGGGGCCCATCCATCTGAGCAGAAAATTCAAATCATACGGGCCTTAAAAATAACCCTCAAGGCTGGTACTTCTAGCAGGGGATGATCCGATCATTTCAGGGTGTCTCACAGTCTGACTTTATGCTGGGCTGTGAGTCTGATTGGGAGGTGGAGTGACTGAGCTCAGCAGCATCATGACATGACGAGTCAGGACAGCAGAGTAAGTCTGCGACCGTAAATATGTCTGACGTAGATTGCTTCTTCTCCTTAAGCCTGTGCTTCTTAGAGAGTCAACCTAATGTTTTAATTCAAAATAAAGTTAATTGAAATTTAGTAGAACATAGCTTTGATTATACCAATAAGTCAGAGACAACTACATTTGGCACAGATAGAAGGAATATTTCTTATGATGATCTAGTCGGAAACAGGGCAAACAGCTCTTACTGCTTTTTTCGTTAAATTACATTAATGTGTAACTGGATTTGATGATTGGGAGCACACGGAACTACGGGGAGAACATGATATGAGTGAGAAGCACAGAAACTGCATGATTTCAATGCTGCAAATAATTTCTGGATCTACTGTGGTTTCTGGGCTGTATCAGCAGGTCATGGGGAAAGGCACTATTGGCAGAAAGTCTTGAAAAGAGTTGGTGGCAGTAATTGAATTTTTGTCTGAAAGAGGGACTGGCCTTTGATGACGATGACAAAATAATACGGTCTTCAAGGAATGGAAACTATTTGGGGGTTCTCTAATTACCGGCAAAATTTTTTGAATGAGCACATCAAGAAATACAGACAGCAGGCATGTAAAACCTGCCATCAACCATATGTGAAGAATCCATTGAGCTTATGGGTAAAAAAAATAAAATAGAAGATAAAGGAAGAGCTGCGAGAGGCAAAATATTTCTCTGTGATTGTTGGCACCTGATTTGTCTCAATTGATCCGCTAACATTTATTTTCAGATTTGTGAACAACTGTAAAAAGCTATAGAAAGATTTGTGTCATATCAGCAAATCTACAACTATACTGGAGAAAGTTTGGCAAACTTTGTAAAATTGTTGGGAAAAAAATATGGCAATAGATTTACAGAGCTAGATAGTAACATGTCTGGACCCTACAATGGCTTGCAAGCAAACCTTAAGAGAAAGAATCAATTTATACATAACGTTCAATGTGCTGCAAATTCATTGCACTTAGTTGGTGTAAACAGCATTGAAGTACGCAACACAGTAGTTCATAATTACTTCAAGCTCTTTATGTATTTACATCTTCTTCCAACTATTGTTGGAACAGTGTTTGGAAATGGTAATTTTCCTGTCACACTTACTTTAAAATATCTGTCAAGCTCTCAATGGAGCTCTCAGGCATATTCTGCAAAAGCCCTAAGGATCAATGATAACAATATAAAGTCAGCATTGCACGCTATATCAGAAAATAAACCTGAAAAGGGGGACACATAAATAAAGGTCTCTTTGTACAGTTGGCCACCCTAGAAATGGCTTTTATGGCAAATTTCTGGAAGACTATCCTAGCTCAATTTAATGCAAACTAAATTGTACTCCAGAAAACTGATACAAAAAACAGAATTCTAGTGCACACACAATTCTAATTGCATATTGGCTACCTCCATAAGGTTGCTGCTACAAACAGTCTGCTAAACCCTGGATAAATAAAAGCAATTAGTTCAATAAATTGGCCAAATTATTTTAAGCCCAGTCACCACGTCAAGGTTGCTTTCTTTAACTGGGTCCTAGACTACTGGTTTTGGTTTGGTTAGGTCGAGACAGGATGTTAATGCACAAATGTAAGTAAACAAAGCAGGTTCAGCAACAGGAAGTCCAAGAAGAATAAGAGAGGCAAGGGCACTGGAACACTGGAGACAACCCAGGCAGCTGACCAGATGAAACAGTGCTCAGAGGGTTTAAATAGGCCCAGAGTCATCAGTGAGAGACACACACGTTAGCGCAATTTTGCCAATGCACGCACAAGGTGAAGACTCTCAATATTTAGAGTTTTTGAATTTCTTGAATTTTTTAAACCAATGATCACATTTTCAAACCTATACTCTTTTCAGTGAATGAGCCCTTGAGATTGCCGGTGAGCCATAACAGTGCTAGTTGGCCTAAGGGCATACAAAATTCCCTGATTTCTAGTTTTACCTTTAGTTCTCATTTCATACACATAAATTTAAAAAAACAGAGATTAGGCCCAAACTGACTATTTTCTATATTGACACAATGTATGTAAATCTATTTGACTGACTATGTATAATGTCTCACCAAATAAATAAAAAAAAAAATAAACATTTAATTTTCTCATTGCTAGTTCTTGCCATTCTATCTTTTCAGGTTCCCCATGTTCTGTGTCACTACATACGATTCATTGAAGAATCAGTCATCAACCCCCCTAGAACTTGTTCTTCACTTGGAGCTGCAGTTGTTCCCCTTACGATTCCTGCCACGAAGTCTCCTTCCACAGTACATTTGCTGTTCTTGAATTACTGCCAGAATAGCTACTACCTCAATGACTACCACATGCTACTGCTTTTACAGCTAGCACGTGGTCCTAAATGCCATAAACTGTTCTGGTTCACTCCACAAATCTCAGAGGTTTCCATCCCACTGCTACAGAAGCAGATACAGAAGTATATGGAAAAATAACTGTACTAGTCATACAATCATTCTTATTTGCTGTCCTAAAAGTAATTAAGTAGTTTGGATCAAAATGATAGAAATTAGCAAGCCAGGGTTTCCAGTTATGGTAAACTGACAACTCAGTAAAGATAAAGGCCTATAGGGGGGACATGTCCCCAGAAAGAACTCCTGGGTGTCCTTCACACATGTGCAAAATGGTGAGGAATTGAAATTGGGGCTTATTCAATATGAGGTGCAAAATAACAAAAATATAAGTTACAGTATAATGGTGAAAATAATTCCAACATTTTCAGGGTCATTTACCGTTTTACGATCGGTTAGCAAGACGTTAAATCTCGATTTGCGGTCGGCTGTGTGAGTCCCAGAAGAAAACTCGTGCAGCCGTCGCAAACCAATTTACCTGTACAGCTCTTTTCTTGTAAGTATTTAACGCCAGCTAATGTCTGGCGTTAAATACTTATGTGCGGTTGAGAGTCACGCGGCCTCTGGTAGATCCAGAATGGGAGATTTGCCCAGAGAGCTTGTGCCTCTGGGTGAATCTCACACTTCTGGACCTTTAAAAGCACACCCTTTAAAAAAACTACGATCTAGCACATAGAATGTGCACATGCACTCATCTGATATGCTTAGGGAGATTGAGTAAAGTTCTTATCATTCAAAATGGTGATAATTTTGCCCCAACTAATCAGATCTTATTTAACATTTGAAAGCTAACATCTGATTGGTTGGGGTAAAATTAGCACCATTTTTAACATTAAGAAGTTTTATTGAATAACCCTGACTATCTCTAGGAAAGGTTCAATCATGTTCACATTGTTTTTAACACTTTTAACAGAAGGATCCCTATAGTTAAATCTTACATTGGCCTTCACACCCAAATGTGGATGAGGGTCAGAATCAAAACTTTAAAAAAAGTAGCCTTTCATGGTATTTCCAAAAATACCTTTTAACCTCCAATTTAATTATAAAGTGGGTCCCATTTGCAAATGGAACGCAAAGCAAAATAGGATTGTGTTATCAATAAAATAAAATATTCCTGGGTAAAAATACTATGTTGTACTAAATCAGGCTATCTACTGTGTACACACATATAAAATTATAATCATTTCCTTTTTGTTAAGTAAAAAGGAAACTGTATCTGTTATTTGTATCATGAATGAGTTTACTTAGCAGAAGTAGTTTCTTCCTCCAAGTTCCTGGACTAGAAAAATGTCTGTACCAGTTTACAATTAAAAACTAAACAGTCCATGGACAAGAGAATATGTTGAATATGATAGGATTTATAACAAAATAAGATTAGTCTTCGAACAAATATATCTGTGGTATTCAGTTAGATCAACTGGACTTGAAATTTAGGGGGTTATTCAATAAAAGTTCTAATCGTTTAAAATGGTGCTAATTTTGCCCCAACCAATCAGATGTTAGCTTTCAAATGTTACATAAGTTCTGATTTGTTGGGGCAAAATTAGCACCATTTTAAACAATAAGAACTTTTATTGAATCTCCCTGTTAGTTCTTGAAGACAAATCTGTTGTATTCAATTAGATCATCTGGATTTGTAGTGGGGGTTTCTGTAGTCTAACAATTTCTTTGCTGTTTTTTCGTATTGCCATACTAGTTTGAGGGTTTTCTCCCCAAAATGATTTGCAATATGCTTGTGAGGTTTCTCCTTCAACAAATCCAGATGATCTAATTGAATACAACAGATTTACCGTGACCTGGATGAATGAGAACCTTCACAAGTTCTTAAAGGACATGTCCACCCCCAAAACTATAATCCCCCCACTACTGGCCCCATCATGTAGTGTATTTTAATCCTTACCTCACATCCCAGCTCCATATGGTTATCCTGTAGTCCCCCCCCAAAGTCCCAAAAACTGCCCACCAGGAGGATAGCAGAGTCCATATAGGACTCTGCCTCCTACCTGGCCTCCGGGAGAAGTTTGGCATGCGTACTGCAGCCCTTCTCCCCCTCCCTCTCCCTCCCCCTCCCTCCCGATTTGGATTCCCTCCCCCTAGTGTAAAACCCTTTTTAGCAAACATTGCCCCTCTCCCCGCAGCCCCAACCGCTATGTTTGTAATTTTGGAAAATGCCCAGATTACTTACCTTCCCTCTTGCCTCTGCCGCACTGAACTCCCGGCAGCCGCATCCGTGATTGGCTGCCACTCAGCCAATCACAGACTCGACTGCCGGTCCCACCCCTCTGCTTGCATTTTCTCGCAAGCAGAGGGCCGGCAGCGCTTTGGAGGCAAGAGGGAAGGTAAGTAAAGTTCTGGGCATTTTCTGATATTACAAACATAGCGGTTGGGGTTGGGGGGACAGGGGCAATGTTTGCTAAAACATTTTTCTGAAGGGAGGACATACCCTTTAAAGACATTTCGTTAAAGCCAGTCGGATGACAAACAAAATGTCTTCAAGAACTTAATGTCAGGTCCAGTTGATCTAATTGAATAACACAGACATACCATGACCTGGATAAATGGAAACCTCCACCTGAAGGTACTTTTTGCAGATGCAAAATGGGGCAAAAAATGTTGGCCAAAATTACTCCAAAACCCATGCTACCCAATGTTATATCTGGTAAGCGTGGATTTTGAACTAATATCACGCTGCCTGTGCCATTTCCCAAAAAAAATGTAACCTATGTAGTAATGGCTTAGTTACAATTAGCGCAACAATTTTGCACTCATCTTAATGCCATTGCTACTGTGGCACATGGGGCCAATGTTATACTAAAAAAGTTATGTCTTACCTGACCAGGATCTTGCAAGGGACTTAAAAGCATTGCGGGATCCCTATGAGGTTATGAGGTGTCCCTATGACAGAACTTTTCAGTGCTACATCAGCCGTTAGTGTTTTTATTTAAGAACAAATGGATACAGTATGTTGAAATAAAGACAAGGGACCATTTTGTTGGGTATATATATCTCAGTACCAAAAGGAGCTTTTATGATTACATTTTGTTCCTTGAATTTTCAGAAACATTATTGATGGGTGTCTCAAATAAAGCTGTCCTGGTTAATATCTTCTTGAGTAGACCTGGAGCGGTTGTGGTTATGTCCATTGGGAACTTGAAGGCTCGATTTTTGCGCAATTGTTTTTTTTTTTTTAATTCAAGAGTGATTTACACACTGAGGACAAAACTCAGATATCCCTTAAGACTGTAGATTAGAAGAAATATGACATTTCTGAGGTTCATCCAGGAACTGAAATAAAACATGTTACTAGTAGAGACACGTCTTTGAAAATCGTAGCCATCGCTTCAGACTGGTGGAATAACCTATTTCTGTACTTTGTGCATATTTGTAGACACTTTTGAAATGTTTAAAGATATTTATAAAGAGGTAAAAATTCTTTTCACCACACTTTTCTTTAAGCAGTAAAGTACATGGCGAAAAGTCAGCCATGTATTTATAATTGATCATTGTTATAGACAAGCTTTCGAGAGATACACCTCTTTTTGGTTTTTTTCAGGTCAAGCATCACCTGAGTGCAGTATATCTCTTGAAAGCTTGTCTCTAAAAATGATCTGTAAGTCCATAATAAAAAGATATCACCATATCCTACAGCACTCATCTGTTTAGTAAATGCTACTGGTCTAACACTGCTACAACAATCTTATCTGCATGTATTTAAAAAGAATGGGGGGAAATTAATTTTGCTACATAAAAATTATCAATTTATCACCAAGTCCAATATGGCATTGTTCTGTTTTGGTGACTTTTCTGACCTGTTAATAGGTACTTTGTGTACATGGATGATGTCATACTTGCTATGCTGCGTTACCCAACTAATATAACTTTACTGAAAATTAGCCATGCTGAATATTAGCTAAGGGGTGTTATTAACAAAACAGTGAGTTTTTTATGTTAACATCTGTTGCTGATAACACACAATGGGTGTTAAACTTTTTGTCATAGCTATAAATGAACTATGAGTGTATAAGCGTATTTCACACTACCTTAAAAAGTCACCAGGGTGTGTTACCTATTTAACATCATTAACATATTAATGCATTAACGTAGCATTTTGCTAAATATTTGGGGTTATTAGTGCATCCTTTTGACACATATTATTCACCATTGCTGATACTTGGCTTTTTTACAAATACGGCAGGAAAACCGAGATAACGGCTGGTGGGAAAAAAACAGTAATCAGCTTTATAAGTCTGAGGCCCCACTAGGAAGCATGGAAGACAAGAGAATTTTTGTAGTGTTCCCCGCACTCCTTGTTGCTCTTGATGGTGCTGTTTCGCCTAATCTGCTAACCATCAGCAGTAGTACTTTATACTGTGTATGTAAGTAGAAAACACACTCTTCAAGCTTTACTTGTTATATTGTGACTCTTCAGCTTTCTACACAGAAGAAAGGGGGATTGCAATGTTGGTGCTTCCATGCCTGCTTGCTTCCAGTAACTTAACCCAATCGGGGCACATGCAATACACACCAAAAATGTTGATCGCATGCACTCCACAAATGCCTTGGAGCTCAGCGCATGTAGTGGTGCAGCTCTTAAAGGTTTACACAGGTCAGCACAATCGCTAGCGTGTTCAGAATAGGGCTAGTGGGGCTTAGAGTAGCTTTTCAGGTGAGATGGCAAAGGTCACCTTTGCATTTAAGACCCAAACACGTATTAAATCTACATGTTGCAGTGCTAAATACCGTTGCATTAAATACAAACTGTATCAGCCTGCATCATGCTTCTAAAGAAAATTCTAACAACCTTTTTTGTGTACATATTATCAGGCCTATGTAATAAAAAAATAAAAACTAATAATTTAGTAAAAATACTAAAATCTGATTGGTTGTGGAAAAATTTGCACCATTTTTAATGATAAGAGCTTTTAATACATAGGCCTATATATGTGTTCAGGTCTTAAAGGCAAAGATGGGAACCCTAGTTGGAAGAGTGATTTTCTTTATGCTAAACTTCCCACAGGCAGCCTTCCTGCTGCATTAATTTTATAGAACATGTTTGCGTTCCCTCTCACAGTACCCCTTTAATTGGCATTCCCTCCAATAATTCCTATTAATATGTACATTTATATAAATAACATGGTGCAGAGCTGCAAATGGCATACCCTCCAACATTCCCCTTTAATACGTACACTTATAGAGCATGGTGCAGTGCTGTAGATGAAGGATAATATAATGACCCTGATCTTAGAACAGCTCTATGCAATGCATTTCTCTGTGTAATGGATTTCTTAGCTTGTTGTTTTTATAGACAGCTGAATCAAAAACACTCTTCCTACCCTCCAACATTCCCTTTAATAAGGTACACTGATGAGAAATGCATTGCACAGAGCTGGTACTCAGTTCGGGTTCACTTCTCTATCCTCCCCTACAGTTCTGCACCATGTGGTTCCTATAAAAACACACTCTTCCTACCATCCAACATTCCCCTTTAAGAAGCTACACTTTCCACTAATATTGCTACAGCTGAAATGGAGAGCTAGAGACCTTCACACTACGGGCCATATTTAT
The DNA here is from genome assembly GCA_019447015.1 of Hymenochirus boettgeri. Lineage (NCBI taxonomy): Eukaryota > Metazoa > Chordata > Amphibia > Anura > Pipidae > Hymenochirus > Hymenochirus boettgeri. Next base: position 267,374,951 of record CM033473.1, on the reverse strand, counting down.
AAAGGTGTGGTATCGCCTTCTTTAGCGATCGTTATGGCGATCATCAATTTATGATCACTATCGTAAATCTTGTAAATACGATAGCCAACGTAAATCTACAACCGCCCGTAGAATATTACGTAGTTTACAGCATGGTATACTACTGCCACAGTCGTACAGTAACGAAAACCCGTGGTATCGCTAGTTTTGAAATATGGCCCTCCAACACTTAATCAATACATTGCAGGTGAAACATACAAAGACACATGTCTGTAACTGTGAATAGTGCAGGTTTATTGCAAAACATGCATGCTACATGTTTCTGACCCACTTGTCCTTCCTCATGTGCTTGAGTGGGTCTGAAACATGTAGCACGCATGTTTTGCAATATTCACAGTTACAGACCTGTGTCTTTGTATGTTTCACCTGCAATTTATTGTTTATATATCGGATTTGGTGGAGTGAAAGCCATAGGTGAGACATACATTATTTCAGATCTGGACACACTAGATACCCAGACCTATATACATCACACTACAACACTGCTACTAGGAAAGGGTTAATCAGCTGCACCACCAATTTGAATATTGATGATGTAATATATTCCTACATCATAGGGGTTAAGAGGTGGGAGTGGAAATCACACAGGTGCTGAACATGTAATCAAGGTAAAATTACTGGCAGGGAAGGGAAAATGTCAGCTTCAGATTTGGGGAACAAACAGAACCTAAAATGAGCTCAGAAAGGTAAAGGAAAGGCCCCTGAGTTGAATCTTCCATGCTGAGAAGGATGTTGAGGGAAGTACTTTCTAACCTAAACTTTTTTGGGGGTTTAGTTCTCCTTTAAAGTATAGAGAAGGTCTCTTACACATCGATAGAGAAAATAATAAGAAGCTGATGATGTGGAAACTTTTAAGTGGAATGATGTGTTCAATGAACTGCGCAAATCAACAGAATACAGATATTTGTAACAGAAAAAATGATTGCCCAGCGAGCTGTAACACTAAATCTTTCAAACCAAACTAATGGGACGGCTTCCATGCTAAAACCATTCATCAAAATCTATAGAAAACTGTAGGTGCATTTGGCTGGATTTGCGAAATTAATCATATACATGTAACCTCTCATTACTCTTAAGATGATCTGTGCTGAACTTTGAGGGAACATTTTCAGCTGGACGTCTGTCAAGGGCAGCTCATAACATTGCAACGCACCACACTTGCGAATTTTAAAGCTCCTATTAGGAATCACTTTCTTTTGGAGGAATCAAAAAGGTATCCAAGGGAGTACAAAACAAACATGACGTTCTGTAATAGCTGTTCTAAGGTGAACCATACCATCACATGTGAAAAACACATGGCATTATTATTAATAACTAAACCCCAATTTTTACACTCCAGAATCTGAAAATATCTCTTCTAAAAATACCAATAAACTGTAAAATCCCACTACAGTAAATAGCCTTAAAGTAAATGTAACCCACTAAAAACCAACTGTAACAAGTTCCTGCAGTATCTTCAGACTGAGCATGTGTAAAGAACACCATGGTCAGTGACCACACTGAGCAATACTGGAATGCTGGGAAAACACAAACCACATGTTAGCAAGGTACATTTCCCAACAACCATATCAAAATGAGAGGTGAGACACAGATTACTGCTTTTATAGCAAGATCTACATTCTGATTCAATGTTGGTCTGAGGCTTTAGTTCTCCATTAAAGGAACAGTAAACAGATTTTACGTACTTTAAGTACATGAAATCTGTATCTTTTATTCACCAGGAGGTGAAAATGCTTATTCCCACCTCCCTGCGAATAATAGAACGCCCGGTTATCAGTGAAACAATGTCCGGAGCGCTATCCCGACTGGGCGCCTATATTCAGCGCATGCACATTAGTACAAAAGGTAGGTGCACGATCTACAGAGAAGGAGCCATGAGTGGCGTGCCAGTAAGGTAAGTGTTGCATTGTTCCCAGAGGTTCTGTTATTCACAGCAAAGTGGGGTTAAGCATTTTCACCTTCCTGTGAATAAAAGATACAGATTTCATTTACTTTAAAAACACAGTTTAGTGTCCCTTTAAACACATGGTATAATATCAGTTTCGTAGGAAAACAATTTACTAAGGCCGTTACAAATAAATCAACAAATAAATCAACGACAATCAACGTGTTGATATTCTATGTCTAGTATGTGGCAAATGTCGAAAACCAAATGTCTAATTTTTTTGGCTTAAAGGACACGTGGCATGAGTTCAAAATGTATATAAATATACTGTATTTGTTTAAACGAATAACTACATTTTGTGCGGTTTTCTTTTAAATCCAACAGTCCAGAAGCTTGTTTTACTTTTTTCTTTTTTTTCTTGGAATGTAATTTATCATTCATGTATTTTTTTATTTTCTTATTTTAAAAAAAATATATAATAAATGAATTTTAAATACAACAAGGCAACAAAGCTTTCATTTTACTAGACTTTCAGGAAAGTTTTGCAATTCATTAAAGAGGGGAAAAAAATACATCTATATTTACATTTTAATGTTTTCAAAACGTCCATTTCTATAATTGAATACAGAAGGTTTGGGTTGCACTAATCTTGTGTTCTATGTTTTGGGGATTTGGGAGATTTAACGTAAGCCCCTAAAGAGATTAACTTCTAATATGTACGACATTACATAAATAGAGACATCATTGAGTGAATAATTAGGGAACTCGGGGGGTGGATTGCTGAATAAACCATGTAATGCCCATCTAACATAGTCATCATAACCAGAGTACACATTATATATTAATATTGGGGAATTCGAAGACGCACACAAGGTTTAGTTCCTAGTTTTTCAGTAAACCTTCTACTCCAGACCAAAAGGTTGAGGTGTCTGGCACATCTTGGTCAACGGGAATATTGCAATTAAAGGGACTTAAGGAGTACCTTAATAGTCACCAGGCTTTACATGACTAGAACTAGGATTTTAAATGATGTAGCAAGTATCCCACTTTTCTCTTTGGTCAGCACCCCTCTTAAAGGAGAACTAAACCCAATTTTTTATACTCCAGAATCTGAAAACAACCCCCCTAAAAACACCAATAAACTATAAAATGCCACTTTAGTAAACTCTGTTAAAGTAAATCAAAGCCTGTTAAGAACTGGATGAAGTATCTGTGTGTATGTGCAGTGTCAGACCACACCTCCTGATCTCAGTCACATGCTTCCTTGCTTTATCTGTCCTGTAAAAGGATTGGCTAGAGATTATTAATGGGTGTGACCAACTGTAACAAGTTTGTGCCATAGCTAAGGACTGAGCATGTGCAGAACATAATGGTCATTGACCAAACTGTGTGATACTAGAATGCTGTGAAGTAAAGCACAAACCATATGTTATTTAGGTAAATTTCCCAGCGCCCATATCAAAATGAGAGGTAAGACACAGATTACTGGTTTTATATCAAAGTGTTCTGCCTTCTGGTTCAGTTTTATTCTGTGGTTTTAGTTGCCCTTTAAAGATCTGGAAAATGGGAATTTTTTTGTATAAAACTGCTCCATTACTGGAGACTATAAATCTTCCTAACTATCACGGTACCAATTCTTTGTTGATCTGTCCCCTATTTCATTAGATATCCAGTCTGAAACATCTTACATTTCAGCTGTCAATCAACTGTCTTAGTATCATAAACTCTTCTGTTATGTATAGTTTTGCTGTAGCTGGAATAGGGACAGTTAGTAATTGAACTGCATGGTGGGGAATTCCCTCTCCCAGTGCTGCCTCATAGGGATTACTGGGCATGCAAATTAAGTACTGGACTGAAGTCATGCAGCTACACAAACACACCACAAACATGTATTTATTTATAGATAGAGGTAAGGTATTTTTTTTATAGTGAACAATTCCTTTAATTTCTGGGTCAAATTGCCTATGCTACCCCCTCATCAGCAGCAGTAAAACTCAAATAGACTTCATAAACAGAATAGACTTCAGAATTGAAACACATCTGATTCATTGCATGTAAAGTTTAAATCACTTCTCAAATTGCATATTAATGAGCCCACTGCTATAGTGAATTGGTCCAACATTATGTCCATCAAAATTAGCTTACACATGATACAACTAAATTTATACCCTTGGGAAATAAATGTAAAAACGCGTGCGCAAACGTGTGAAAAATGCGCTAGTGTGGCCTAGCCCTAAGCCTAAATTTTTTTTAAGTATATTAATAATAAGAAGATGAGGACTGAGAATGTGGCACCATTAATTAATGGGGATAAGTTAGTTACGGAGGATGGCGATAAAGCAAATGTCTTGAATATTTTTTTTCCTCTGTATACACTATAGAAGATCCAAGTACAGATATCATAGAGTATAGTAGCAATAAAGGTATACAAGATTCAAGTTCACTTTGGTTAACCGAGGATATGGTACAGAAAGAACTAAAGAAGGTTAATATTAATAAATCTCCCGGATAAAATACATCCTCGGGTACTTAGGGAGCTAAGTTCAGTTTTATCCAGGCCATTGTTTCTTATTTTTGCAGATTCCCTCATGCCCGGAGGTGTGCCTCTGGACTGGAAAACGGCTGATGTTATTCCAATATTCAAAAAGGGTAGTCGTTCACAGCCGGGTAATTACAGGCCTGTAAGTTTAACTTCAGTGGTGGGGAAGATCCTGGAAAGTTTAATAAGGGAACATGTTCTAGATTATGTTTCAAGGGCTGACATTATTAGTAGTAACCAGCATGGATTTAGGAGGAATAGATCTTGTCAAACTAACTTGCTTGGCTTTTATGTGGAAGTAAGTAGAAATTTAGACTCTGGCATAGCAGTAGATGTAGTTTACTTGGATTTTGCAAAGGCTTTTGATACAGTCCCCCATAGGCGACTAATGTATAAGCTGAGGTCTGTTGGTCTGGGGAGTCACATTTGTATATGGATAGAAAATTGGTTAATGAATAGGATGCAGAGAGTAGTTGTAAATGGAGCTTCATCATTATGGACTAAAGTGCTAAGTGGGGTGCCACAGGGTTCTGTGTTGGGGCCGCTTCTATTTAATCTATCAATGATTTGGAAGTGGGTATTGTCAGCAAGGTTTCTGTGTTTGCTGACGACACAAAACTTTGTTGACCATTAAAAACTTCAGAGGATGTGCAATCGTTGCAGGGGGATCTAGATAGATTGTCACTGCTGGCAAATGAGATTCAATGTTGATAAATGTAAGGTGATGCATTTTGGACTTAAAAATTCTTGTGCTACTTATACTATAAATGGCTCTGTGTTAAGTGAATCCCTGTTGGAAAGGGATCTTGGAGTTTTGGTGCCAGGTGGCGACAGCCAGAGCTAGCATGGTATTGTCCTGTATAAAGAGAGGTATGGATACAAGGGAGGAAAATGTTATTCTACCTCTTTACTAAGCATTGGTAAGGCCTCATTTGGAATATGCAGTGCAATTTTGGAATCCTGTGTACAAAAAGGACATCTTTGAAATGGAAAGGGTTCAGAGAAGGGCAACTAAATTAATTAGGGGATTGGGGGAGCTTGAATATGAAGAGAGACTTGAAAAGTTACAATTATGTACGCTGGAGAAAAGGCACTTGCGTGGGGATATGATTACTGTGTATAAATACATTAACAGGCCATACAATAAACTATCTGGGGCATTGCTCACCAATAGAACATGTCAGAGGACACAAGGTCATCCCTTAAAACTTGAAGAAAAAAGGTTTAGGCTTCACTTTTCACTGTGAGAACGGTAAAGCTATGGAACTGTCTTCCAGTGGACGGTGTTATAGCAGGTTCATTGGACAGTTTAAAAAAAAAAAGCTGGATGAGTTTCTGCAAACAAGGAATGTTGCATGTTACTGGTATTGATACATAAAGTAGAGTTGATCCAGGGAAATTTCCGATTGCCACTTGGAGTCAGGAAGGAATTTTTTCCCCCTTCATAAATTTTGGTGGTTTTTTTTTTTGCCTTCCTCTGGATTAACAGTTAGGCAGGAAATGAGGATATTGCTAGATGGGTTCAATTGGATGGATATATGTCTTTATTCAACCTCAAATACTATACTATACTAAATTTAGCAGTAAAGACAAATCCCAGTTTAGAAACAAGCCAGGTTTTGAACAGGAACCGGCAACATAAAAAATCTGTGAAACTTATCACAAATCACAATCCAAATTCTATAATCTTGGTTGGAAATTCAAAGATCATAGTTGGAAACCTGAAAATCACAATACAAAAAAATCTAAACTCATTGTCAGAAAATCAAAAAATCATGGTCAAAAAGTTGGGTTTGAAATTACTTTTGAATCGGATTTTCGGGTTGCATGGAATCTCTGGGCATTCCAGCAGAACTACTAGTGGAATGGAGAGTTATTTACATATAGTCTTCAAGACAACAATTTACAGTAAAAGCAAGAGAATCCAACCCCACAGCATAGCTTTTAAATTAGTTCATTCACCTAAACATATAAATAGGGCTGCCCCATGATCTGCCTGCCAGAGCTGCTAGGTAAGGTAGACGTTATGAAAGCAAGGTTCCAAAGTAATGTACGTAACTCCTATACAGTACTTCTGTGCAAAACTTACTTACTGTTCAATAGGTAACTACTGTATTCACTATATTTTTTTTTCACTATATTTTTTTTTGTTCAATAGATTTTTATTAAGCGATAAAATCAAAATAAACATATTACAGCTTCTTGCTCATTTCAAGCATTTTGTTTACATGACATTTAAAGGGAGAAGAAAAAGAGCATAGGGTATGTTCAACTTTGTAACAAAAGTATTTAAAATAAACATCAATATAAGACAATTTAACAGTGGCGGTGGTACAGTTTTTTACCTTATTGCATAGTTGAATCATCATTTGTTATTGTACATTTCCATAAGATTTATAAACTTATTTTGATCTGATTTTTCTTTTCTGGGTAAAAAATGGGAAGCAGTAAACTAAAAAAAAACCAAAAAAAAAAACCCAAAACCCTACAACTAGTTTCCTGTGTTCCAAGCCTATTGAGTCGAAACTATCAGAGTCTCAAAGTTTTTCTCCTTTTTTTTTTTCTCTTCCTTTCCTTCTTCCCTTCCTCCTCTCTCCTTCCCCTTCTTCTAGCATGTACTTTTAAATTATAATTGGTTCATATCAGCACTTCTATTTCATATTTCAGAAATTCTGTATTTTACACATATTATTTATTCACCTACCTCCGGCCTTCCCCTCCGATCCGGGCCCCCCTGTTCTCTCGGTTTCTTTCCCTCATTTCTTCCATTGTTGTCCATTGGGTTCATTTTGAATATGGACCATGTTTTAGACCAGTTTTTTAAGGAGTTTCTTAGTGTGGCAGCCAGGTATTCATTGGAGTGAATCCACCATATTTTTTTAATTAGATCCTCTCCGGTTGATGGAGGGGATTTCCATGTGCAGGCTATTAAACATCTAGCTGCTGCACAGATATTTAATATCAATTTTGAATTATGTGGGTTGAGTTCCTGGGGTGGTAGATTAAATAGGGCCGTAAAAGGAGATAGTTTGAATGGTTGGGCTATCACCTCTGTGATTACATTTCACATTATTTCCAGAAGTTTTGGATTTGGGTGCAAGACCACCAGCAGTGTACTTGATCTGATGGTGCTCCACAGTTTCTAAAGCACATGGGTGGAATTGTGGCCTTAATTTTGTGTAGGAATAATGGTGTTGTGTACCAGTCGAAAAAAATTTTGTAGGACTTTTCTTTAATAAGAATGTTTGCGGTGCATTTGTGAGAGTTTAGATATATTTGCTGCCATTGATTCTCTTCTAATTCTGTTTGTAATCTATTCTCCCATTTGAGCACTTATTTGTTTTTTATAGGTTTTCCTTCTTGTGACATTATTTTATAGATATTTGATATTAGGCCTCGTGGTGAGTTTGTGTTCATTATCATTGTTTCAAATTTTGACGGGGGTTTGTTGCCTCTGAGGCGTAGGTTTGATTCTGCGTATTTGTATAGGCGAGTATACGTGAACCATTGGTTATCTGGTTTCCATTTGTTTTTTGCGTCTTGCCATGTAATTAGTGAACCATCTGTGCTGCATAGGTCTTGTATCCTCGTTATACCTAGTAATGTCCAGAAATGTGTTGGGGTGTTTGAGAAATGGGTAGACAAATAGGGAGTGTGGAAAAGTGGGGTTGTTTTAGAGTAAGGTTGGATGAATTTGTGTAGTCTGTTACATTCGTCCCATATTTTCAACGATATCTGAATTGTTTGAGGTGGTGGTTGAGATGTAAAATTTCTATCTTTCTTTTTAATCCATAGTATCGTTGAAGGGTGGAATGGAGTCAGAAATGTTTGTTCAATATCCACCCAACATGTTTTGCCTTGGCCTGAAATCCATTGAGTTATCTGTGTCATTCTGGCTGCTTTATAGTAGTTGTATAGTTTAGGAAGGCCGAACCCTCCCATATCTTTATGTTGGGTCATATATTCTAGGCGGATTCGTGACCTTTTGTTTTGCCAAATAAATTTAGTGATTCTTGTCTGTAAGGGTTTTAAGTCCTGTTTTTTTAGTTTTATTGGTAAAACAGGGTCATCTTAATTGCATTAATTTTTCCCATTAGGGATATATTATATGGGGTCCATTGTGTTAGCATTTTGTTTAGTTTTTTGAACATTGGGAGATAGTTGGAGTTATAGAGGATGGATATGTCATGTGACAGGTTTATTCCTAGATATTTAAAAGTTGTTTTGGTCCATTTAAAATGGAAGTATTTTTGGAGTTCAGATTTCAGGTCCCCAGGTAAGTTGATTGGGTAGGCTGTGGATTTTGAATGGTTTACCTGAAACCCTGATATTTTTCCGAACTCTGTTATGATCGAGTACAGGGCTGATAGTGATTGTTCTGGGTTTGCTAGGTATAGAAGGGTGTCATCTGCAAACATTGAGATTTTTGAATGTATCTCGCCTATTTGGATTTCTTATTTTGGCAGCCAGTGGTTCCATACATATTGCAAATAAAAGTGGGGAGAGAGGGCATCCCTGTCTGGTACCGTTTTTGATTGATATCGGTTTGGAGGGATATCCCATGTTTCTTACAATTGCTTGAGGGTGGTTGTAGAGGTTCATAAGAATTGACAAGTAACAGCTAGGGAATTGACATTTTTTGAGAATATTTTCCATATATCTCCAGTCTATTCTATTGAAGGCTTTTTCGATATCTAAAGATAAAACAAGCATTGGTGTGTTGTGGTGTTTGGCGTGTTGTAGGATTGTAACTGTTTTCCTTATGTTGTTGGCTGTTTGTCGGCCTTTGATATAAACCCACTATATTTAAACCATGGAAATTACCCTTTGTATTGCTATTAGCATCAAACACAAGTTTTCCCAAGTATTCTTGCCCACATAGGCAGGTTACTAGCTATACTTGATAGCACGTACTGTAGTGCATATTACAAAATGAGTAACTTTAATACCAGTACCAATAGTAGCTTGGTTAATAAAAGTTGTATCTTGCATCATGGATTCTGTCAACATGGAATTGCTACTGCTTATAAAACACACCAGGGTCAGAAGATACATTATCTATGACAAATGCCTTTGTATTGAGTGTACTACCTTAGGAGGTCACCACATTTATTTATTTGTTAGGGGAGTATCTCAATTAAATGATGCAATTGCATACTTTTACATTCTCTTTATTGCAAACTAGCAGAGAACCAGGAGTTGCCTATTTTTCTTTCCAATCAAAACCTTTCGATTCACCAACAGATGGCAGCACGAAGGTCAGATTTGTGCTTTTTTAGATTGTGGCATACTTGACAATGCAAATTTTTCTCAAGGCACACATGTGTTCTCTATGTTGGACTTAAAGTTGTAATTACCTATATTTAGGCACTTTACGGTGTATATTGTATTCAAATCAATGTAGTGTAAAGTTACATTACTTCGTCTGTGTTCACATTTTATTATAATAGATATTTTTAGAATGAAAAATAACAAAAATATTAGTTATGCTGGCAAAAATATTTCCACTACAAAAATTCTAAGGCACACCTCTAGCTCTTTGAAGTCACATTAGTGCGCCCCAAGGATAGAGTGGGGCGGCTCCATTTTGCAAAGGGATTGAGGACTACTACTCACTGAGACGGAAAGCATGGTCGGCCGCTAGGTTGCAGCAATTTGAAACTGAGAGAAAGTGAGTACTAGAAGTACAGTACATCATAGCCTGCTACAGTGTGTTGATCAGTGTTTTAATTAATTTACTTATATTTTTTATATCAGTTCACCAGTGCACCACGTGTTAATGAATTGGAGGGCTGAAAACACTTGCTAATGAACTACAGGGTTGGCAGCACTGGATATTTACCTGGTGGGCTTACAATGAAGTAATGAACTGGGGGTCTGGCATTGCAATACTGGCTAATGAGCTGGAGAGGGCTGAAAATGGCTAATGAACTGGGGGTCTGGCAATACTGGCTAATGAACTGGAGGGCTGACTTACACTGCTAATGAACCAGAGGGCTGACAGTGGCTAATGAACTGGGGGTCTGGCAATACTGGCGAATGAACTGGAGGGCTGGCTAACACTGCTAATAAACTGGAAGGCTGACAGTGGCTAATGATCTGGGGGTCTGGCAATACTGGCTAATGAACTGGAGGTCTAACAATAATGTTCAGTTCATATCTGTTGTATTCAATTAGATCAACTGGACTTGAAATGTAGTTCTCTTCCTCCTGTCTTGCTTTTCCCCTTCACTGTTGGTATTCGTGTTCTGTCCTTTCCTTCTACTTCTTTTGACAAAGGCCCAGTCTGGATATCCACAACTTGTGAATTTAATGTTTTGGTCCACCGCATTAATGTGTTCTGTGAATGTTCAGTTCATTAGTCAGTGTTGTCAGCCCTCCAGATAATTAATCAGGGCTGTATGCCCTCCAGTTTATTAGCTAGTATTGTCAGATGTCAAGTTCATTAGAAGTGTTAGACAGCTCTCCATTTCATTAGCCCATGCTGTCAGCCCTCCACCTCATTAGCCAGTGTTGTCATCTCTCCAGTTCATTAGCCAGTGTTCTCAACCTGCCAGTTCATTAGCCATTTCTTTTCAGCTCTCTAGTTCATTAGCCAATGTTAATCAGGCCTTCAGTTAATTAGTTGTTGTTAAGTCAACCCTCTTGTTTATTAGTATGTTACTGTAATCTTAACCACATTAAACACTTGTTAATTTTAACAACAATTTAAAATGGGAAGTGTTCTTAAAAAGGGAATAACTTAAACAAAGTAGGTGTTGCCATAGTAAAGTGGGTGTGGTAAAAATATTGCAATCTACTGTGAAAAGGCCTTTTGGTTGTATATGCCCCCCAAGCCAAAAGGTCCCAGTCCCTCCCCGAACCTACATTTAAACAGAGCCCACACCCAACCACACCTGTGTAACCAAACCTAGGCTCTGTCCAGGTTTCGAGCTGCTGAACTCTGGTGCTGGGGAGTGGAGTCCTGGTTTCAAGCTGAGGGACCCCCAAGAACCAATTGGCTTTTTCAAGGGCCCTGGTAGGATGCGGGGTCCCTGCCTGTGGAGGTGGGGAATAGAGTGTGTGACTAGAAAGACACGCCAGCGGCCAATCGCACCCCACCATGCAAAGCTTGCTGCTATGTGCACTTAAGTGTTTTTTCCACCCCAAACTTAAAACAAGAACACCCCAAAGTTGTCGATAACGGTTTCAAAAACTTAATCAAACTTTATAAATATGGCCCCAAGACTCATCAAAAATTTTCTGGAACCTACACACACACATGGACTTTTATATATAGAAGAACAATTGTTTGAAACATTCTGTGTAAATACCCATTGCTATTTTGACCAGTAAAGAATCCGGAAATGCTGCCTGGACAGAGCAATAGGACGATATGGAGTAACCTTCCCAGTCACTCTGTCAATTATAATGCAAGACTTTTGTCTAACATTATAGTATTGATGCTTGTACAACATTGCCAATCAAGTTTGGTTTGATTTCACCTGAAATCTGATCAAGTAAACATTACACTGCTTTAAGTACAAAGTATGCAGACCATCCCCATTGACCATAGATTTTCCAAATAACCTGATGAGATTTTGAGTGATAAACTAACCAAAGTTGATTGACGGGTGTAGCAATCCAGCAAGTTGGATGAATCTTCCAAAAAATATTGAAAAATTACAAAAAGCAATGAACAGTGCCTTATCATTTTTTAACTGAAGTCTCATATTAGTGAACACCAAAAAATCTACATATTGCTTTGCTGAGCACTAATTTGTTAAAATGATTGCCTTGTCTTCAACGATTTCCTGTTCTCCTTTTAAATAATATCCCATCTGGATGTTTATAGGTTCACATACCTAAAATCATTGTTCCTTTAATTCATTAAACTGAACTCGATTACTCAAATTTGGCATTTTAATTTGCCAGCTAAGCTATTTCTGGTTCTGGAAAAATCTGAGTATTATTTTAGTGCTACATGCAATGACAAAAAAATGCAGAAAAGAATGTTGTTTTCCCTGCTATTTACATATCCTCAGTTAAAAAAAAAAACATTCTATAAAGAGATCAGCACAAAAAAACAATGGCACATGGACCTGAAAGCTTAATTTTCTTAAGAAATTTGTTTTCTTTTGTTTTGATAGGTTAAGAAAATATATAATAATATATACTGTAGGTTTTCCAGATCAGTGAAAAATCAAGATGCCTATTAAAAATACATGCAGCAAGGCTAAGTCAGCAGAAGGGGCCAGACCGGCAGTGGCATCTGTGATTGGCTAAGACATGATGTCTCAGCCAATCACGGACGACGCTGCTGGGTCAGCCTCTTCTGCTGCTTCTCTGTATAGAAAAGGCATGGAACAGCAGCAGAAGGAAGCAGAGGGAATGATGGCTGGTAAGTACATTTAGGAAAAGATTTGAAAAGTTTAGACCTTGCAAGATCTAGGTTTTGGGGGGTTTCCAGGTATAATTTGCACTGTGCACAATGGAGACATGGAAACATGCCCATTTTCTTACCCCAAAGAGATCTCGTACAGACCGGGGCATATAGTGGGGCAGCAGCTTGTAAGATCAGAATTGATTGCACCCAGAGAACAAAAAGTTACCATTCTTGGAGGTAAGAAAATGGCCATGTTTCCATGTCTCCATTGTACACAGGGGGACAGGAATTTATACATTCACGTACTGGAGAAAGTTTTAAAATTAAACATGGCATGATGTGAGACATCTCCGTGTGGTATATGTGCTGTGGTGTACTTGCCAGAAACTATATGTGGGGGAAACTACACAGCCCCTGAAGGCAAGGATATCACAGCACAGATCAAGTATTCGACTAAAAGAAGATAGGTTGCTGGTGTCAAAACATTATAAATAGGAGGGTCACAGTGACTCCGGCTTGAAATATATGGCATTGGAATTTGTCCCATGCCACATCGGGGAGGGGAACGTATTCAAAAATTTAAACAGGGGGAGGTCTGGTGGGTTCATAGGCTGAACACAATAGCACTTCATGATTTTAATCGAGACTATGACCTGTTTCTTTTTTTATAATATGTGATTATGTGGGATGGACTAGTCTTTTTCCTTTTAGGCTGTGCATTTTCAGATGGGGAGTTGGGATGTAAAGGATATTTTGGGATAACAAAGTGGATGAAGTATCCAAGGATGCATGATGTTAATGAGGATAATTTATATACCGTATATACTCGAGTATAAGTCGATCCGAGTATAAGTCGAGGTACCTATTTTTACCTGAAAAATTTGTAAAAACTGATTGTCTTGAGTATAAGTCGAGGGTAGAAATTATCACCACTACTGCCTTCTGATTCTGTGTTGTTTTTAGGCTTTAGTTGCCCTTTAAATGGACAGCAGAATTCCCATACATGAATCCCATACAGTAATAGCCAAATCCAGTACCAGTAACCTCCAATTCTTTGGCACTCCAGATGTTTGGAAACTACAACTCCCAGCATGCTTTGTTGCTGGGAGTTTCAGTTTCTAAACATGTGGCGTGGCAAGGTTCAGTAAACTTTTAATTAAGCTTACCATCATTTACAAATACTCCTGAACCCCATATAGTAAAGGGCCCTCTGACCCCAATAGTTAAAAATTTCACCTGAGAGTTGTAGTTTCAAGCTGTCATTTGCACTGAACTAGCAGCTGTTTTTTGCCCCAAACTGAGGAGACCCAACAGATTTACAGCATCCAGTGACAGTGCTGAGTGAGTCCAGCAGCCAGAAAACAGGAAGCAGGAAGTGTAAAGGCAGATCAGCTCCTGTAACTTTCTATGCAGGTTAACACAGCGCCACCTACTGGTTACTATCTGTAATTGCAGAATTTGGATCTAAATTAGGACTTGACTCGAGTATAAGTCGAGGTTAGGTTTTCAGGCTAATTTTAAAGCCTGAAAAATTCGACTTATACTCAAGTATATACGGTATGCTAATAATATGTGATATTGTAATTTTTGCATGGAATGATGTAATTTCCTGCCCATGGGTATTTAGTGGAGTGTCCTCCCAGTTTGATGCCATTGTTTGTGTATAAGCTTAAGAAATGGGCTAGTAGCCCCCGAAATGTCGCTTATGTTTATAAGTGTCCATGGCACATTGGTACAATAAGGAAGTGAACTGCATTCAAGACCTGTGTGCCACGTATACTACGGACTGTATTTGGTGGGATACAGTGGGTCTCCCATTATACCTGCACCAGTCAATTATCAATTATATATATATATATATAATACAAACATAGAAAAGATAATCAATGCACATTCCTAGGCCCCATACAATATCATATTATCTGCACACTGGCATACATTATAAACAAAGGGGTTTTAGTATACATTACTGTGATCACATGAATGAAAATCCCTTCAACCACATCAAGGTAACCCCAGTCTGGAAGGTCCTAACTTCTAACCTTTTTACACTTCGTTTAGTTCAATTACGATTAGCAAACTTTGCATTTCTCATTCTTACACACTGGATCCATATAAAAGGCTCTTTCACTCCCCCCCAGCCCTTTGCTTTTTAAAATGAGGGAAGAGGCCATCCAGTGCTTATATTAAAGGCATAGGACCTCCCTAAAAGGGGCGTGTTGGGGGTGCTATTACCACATGGAGGCTTGACCAGGCCTCCCAATAAATACATACATAAAAGGATTGTGGAAGCACTCCAATTGGTTAATTACAACTACATTTAGCGGAAGTGCTACTGATCTGGTCAAACATTTATACAACATAGAAAGATAATCAATGCACATTCGAGCCCCATACAATATCATATTATCTGCACACTGGCATACTTTATAAACAAAGGGGTTTTAGTATACATAACTGTGATCACATGAATGAAAAGCCTCCAACCATGTCAAGGTAACCCCAGTCTGGAAGGTCCTAACTTTTTACCTTTTTAAATGTCTTTTACTTCAATTACGATTAGCAAACTTTGTATTTCTCATTCTTACACACTGGATCCATATAACAGGCTCTCTCACTTCCCCCCAGCCCTTTGGCTTTTTAAAATGAGGGAAGAGGCCACCCAGTGCTTTATATTAAAGGCATAGGACCTCCTATAAAAGGGGCATATTGGGGGTGCTATTACCACATGGAGGCTTTACACATAGCAGTAGCACTTCCACTAAATGTAGTTGTAAATTAGCCTAATTGGAGAGCTTTGTATTGTGTGTGTATATATATATATATATATATATACGTGTAAAAGGCAGCACTCAGTTCATGATGCAAATAAAACTTTTATTAATCATTCCTTAGAGCAACGTTTCCAGAGCTGTCACCCTCTTCTTAGGCTCACAGTTATCAACGATTTAATCAATTCAACATCCATTTATACACAGTAGCAGGAAATGACAACACAATACCACGCCTACTAGCTCAGCTACTCAATCAAATTAACCCTTTACTTATACAATAACCAACTTCATGGTAACATTTACCCATATCATGGATAAATAATAGGGCACATCCCTTTAAAGGGGCAATATATTCAATGTGGAAAATTCATAGACTCCTAAAGAGTCAATAGGAACAAACCACAATCAAATAAATAGGGATTTTGACCTCTATTTGTTTTTATAAAGGTCTGCCTTATTTTATTGATGTGGTATGTCCCTATCGACTCTTTAGGAGTATGTGATTTCCACATTATATATATATTGCCCCTTTAAATGTATGTGCCCTATTATTTATCCATGATATGGGTTAATTGTTACCATGAAGTTGGTTATTGTATAAGTAAAGGGTTAATTTGATTGAGTAGCTGAGCTAGTAGGCGTGGTATTGTGTTGTCATTTCCTGCTACTGTGTATAAATGGTTGTTGAATTGATTAAATCAGTTGATAACTGTTTGTTAGCCTGAAGAAGAGGGGGACAGTTCTGGAAACGTTGCTCTAAGGAATGATTAATAAAAGTTTTATTTGCATCATGAACTGAGTGCTGCCTTTTACATGTACCTATTTGGGAAGAGACACAGCCACATTCCCTGAGGCATTGCACCAAAACCTTGCATGTAAGTGGAGTGCTGTAAGAACATTTTATATATATATATATAACATATATACATATATATATATATATATATATATATATATATATATATATATATATATTAGCAAGAGCCCGTAGGTTCACCATGGAAATTATGTGTGTGTATGTTTTGCCATGAGTGGATATCTTTACACGGGTATATTTTAAACTGTTACTCTGAGAGTCACCAGCTTCCAGAGGGACCAAATAGGATAATCCTGCAGGTCTGAGAGTAGACTCAGGCAATCCTGCCACACTGTGTGTTTAAAACTAAACGTGCTAGGTTAATACTTACAGCATCATGGTTACCTCACAGCATCATGTTATTATAATCGCATTACCCTAATAATCTATACACAGGGTCTTATACACAGGATCTTGTACACAGGGTTTTACACACAGGGTTTTATACACAGGGTCTTATACACAAGGTCTTATACACAGGATCTTATACACAGGGTCTTACACACAGGGTCTTACATAAGGGTCTTACATAAGGGTCTTACACACAGGGTCTTACACACAGGATCTTACACACAGGGTCTTATACACAGGATCTTATACACAGGGTCTTATACACAGGATTATACACAAGATCTTGTGTTGCAGTCAATATCTCTCCAAAGCACACACCACAATCTACTTTCACTTTCTCTCCTCCTAGCCATAGAAAACAGGGATGTCTTGTCTTTTATCACTCACTGACACCACCTGCAGACTGGAGGTGGTATAAAAGGAGCCTTGGTGTATATGTACATTACAATACACATCACAACTCTCCTAGATTTAATATCCTATACCCCCCACTACATTGGTAGCTCCTAAAAACTACATATATATATTTATATCTATGAAGATATAAATATATTTATATAATAAAAGGGAAAGGGATATATATATATATATATATATATAGAGAGAGAGAGAGAGAGAGAGAGAGAGAGAGAGAGAGAGAGAAAGAGAGAGAGAGCGCTAGCGCTCTCTCTCCCTCTCTCTCTCTATATATATATATATATATTGTTCATAAAAGTGAAGTGGGTTGTGTCCTATAGAAATGAAACTAAAATCTTGATATCTCTTTCTGTGAGCCTTTGACTTCACTTACTGAAGATAAGTAAATACAGGCAGATTTTTGACTTAAGCAAATAGTGTGCGAAACGCGTTGACCGCAACTAGTCTCACTGGAAGCTCATGTTTATTTACCCACTTTAGAGAGTCGGGTTGAAAAGTGCACCCAGAGCACTCAACCAAATAAATTCAATAAATAATCAAGAAAGATGAATTACATTTCGTGAAAAACAGTACGTACTTGAAAAAAAATCAATTGATGATTTGTGATTATAAAACATGGTAAATATTAGTTCAAATTGTCCTGGCTAGTGGTCCTTTTCAAAAAACCATACAAACCTTAAGTAAACCACTGGTAGTGCACTAATTGTCCATTTAATGTGACAAGTCTTCACTGTGGAATGGAAGAATTGTTGATTCAGAAGAAGAAAACAAAAGTAGTCGTTTGTTGCTGATAAGCCTTCCACTTCAGCCATGCTTCAAAGATGACTGATTAGCACCAATTACAAGATGTGCTATGAGTAAGAATTCTATTTGAAAAGGCCCTATGAGTATTTTATTTTACAGCTATTGTTGTCAAGTGGTCTTTTTAACCCAAAGCACAAACATGCAGCTATGATTGGTATGCTTGAAAAACACTCTAGAGATTCCTAGTATAAGTAAATAAGAAAACAAACTAACGATTCTTCATAAAAGCCAATCTAAATGGGACATGAAGAAGTAATAATTACTTAAAATAAATGTACAAATGTTTACGTACAAACGTTTAATCAGAATACTAATTAAAAGGATAAGGTCATTTATATTAATAGAATAAATGAATACTATGTTGCTTTCATTAACAAAAAAATGCTTTAAAAAATTTAGCCTGTCCAATTATGGCTAGGTACACAACATCCAATGTTTCAAGCCAACCGACCATCATTTCAGTGTATCAGCGATCGGCCTGAAATATTGGCTGATTTTTTTGCTGTGACGAACATCCAACTGTTCGTTCTGGCCCACATTCTTGCTAGTGGTGAATTCTGGCCCACATTCTTGCTAGTGACGAACAGTGAGTTGGAATGAATACATCTCATTGTGTGTACCCAGCCTTACAGTTGGCTTTGTCTACCCAACTTTTTTATCTTTGATTACATGAGTTTGGATGTGCTAAATGCACATGTGCATAAGGAAAAGAAGCAGGAAGAGCACATCAGATACTGTGACAGCTAAGGCAAGTTTTGCTAAATAAGAAAATTATTGGGAGATTTTATTTTTTTAGTATAGTTCTCATTTAAAAAACCACCATACAAAGCAAAAGTAGCTACATAAATTATTTTCCTAGCTTATTAAATGGGAAGCAGTGGGGTAGAGCAATTTGTATGTCTTGTCACCAATATTTGATGGAGGTAACGTCACTGAAGAACAGGGCTGAATGCCCATAGAAGGCACATATCTATGGGCATTTGACAAATTATTTTGCACCAAATAAGGTTTTTAAATAGTATCTGATACCCCCTGTGATTAATATTTTAAACAGTCCATGTTTTTGCTATTCATTAGAGATGGACGATCTTCGGAAGTTTCAGATCCATTAAAGTCAATAGGGACAAAATAGTTTGAAAGGTTTGGGTTAAATATGGTTAAATAGCAATGTACTGTACATGGCTCTGGGACCTGGGAAATGGTCTGGAGAACACTTACAAATATCCAGAACTTGGATCCTCGCTATATACTAACTTTCCTCACAATCAAGCTATTTTTAACCTTCCGCATTAAATTTTCGAGGGTTACTGAAATTGAATGCCGGTTATCACCAATTTCAAGGACTACCGAACGCTGCATTCAAGGGTTATGGAGTGCTATAGTCGATGGTTATCGCCGCATTTGAGGTTTACCAAAATTGAACACCACATTTGAGGGTTATAACCAATTTCAAGGGGGTTCCCAATGCCCCTTTCGAGGGTTAACAAACGCCGCATTCTAGGGTTATGGAGTCAAGAGTTATCGACTCAAGAATCGAAAAATTATCGAAAGTTCGGAAAGTTCAGATAGTTAAAGTTTGGATCAAAATCGGGTTTGAGTTTGAGTTCTAGTCCATCCCTACTATTTATAAAGTTCAACATAATATAGTCTGTTTTCCTACCTAAGAATGAGGCTGGTTTGGGAGAGTGGCCTCTGGAGTGGGGCTAGTAGTGACAGGCTTTTTGTGCCTATAAATGTAAATCCACCCCTGCTCAAGTAAATCAGGTTTCTCAATTTTCTTAATTTCAGAGCAATCCATTTTTTTGAGTAATTTTGTGTTATATTCCTTTCCCAAGGAAAAAAACTGCTTCTAGGTCCTTGACTCTGGGTTACAATTTTAGTAGCAGAAAGAAAGTCACTGTCCTGGTTCACCCCAAAGATACATTGTGCAAGAAACTTGTCTCCCCATTTTCTGAGTCCTGGAATCAATGTGGAGGCGGGGTGAACCAGCACACTAATCCCTACCTTTGATGGAAGGCATTATAGAAATCTTTCCCTTCCATCAGGTGATAAAGGACTCCTACCTTCTGTACATATACTGGTTTTATTTATACATAGGTAAGTGAGAGGCAAATTGTCCCACCCCCTAAATTCTCCCCAAAACAAAAGAATATGTAGTAGTAAATCAAATGAATATCCTGTAAAAATACTCATTTTATATAAACTTTGATACAACATGAGGTAATAAACTCAATTAATCCCCCTAAAACCTTGTATACACAAGACACTACTGCCACCCTTTCCTGTCTGAAAGCCATTGCAACCCATTTACAAACATTTTGGGTGATTTAAGGAAGGGAATTGCGGCAGTTGCATGGGTTTCTCAAAAGTGACAAGCGATTTATTATCGTTTTTTTAGTGTGCCAGCAAATAGTCAATGTTAATGTTAAAAAACAGGGTAAATCCCCACGGTGGCTCAGTGGTTAGCACTGATGCCTTGTAGAGCTGAGGTCCTGAGTTCGATTACACCATTGGACACATCTGCAAAGAGTTTGTATGTTCTCCCCATGCTTGCGTGGGTTTCCCCAACATTCATAAAGACACACTGATAGGTTGTATGTGTACATAAAGGCATTAGATTGTAAGCTCTTTGGGGTAGGGCCTGATGTGAATTGAGTAAATAATTGTAAAGCGCTGCAGAATATGTAGCGCTTTATAAGAAATAAAATACATACATACATACATCAACGAGTCCAAGTTTCAAAATTCACCTGGTTTCAGTTTAGAACTGGCGGTTTCGGAAATCTGCAGATCCGACAGAATTTTTGAAATTTGAAAATAGAATATAAGAAAACCGAAAATGTAATATTATATATTATATTATATCTTATATATAATTTTTTTTTTTTTTTTTTAAATATAATATTTTATTTGTAATGAAGGTTTTTACTATAATGCTTAAAAGTAAAGAAAGTACACTTTGCTTACCAAGGCACTTAACTTCAAAAGAGCAAAGTTTACTTTTATGAAAACATTACTTCAGTCCACAGAAAGGAATAATATTTTCTTGCAAACAGATATAAAAGCAAAAATAATGAAAACGCTGAATTACTAATTGCTTTCCAGTACAGATTAAATGGGAAAAAAAAAACTTTCAAACAGGGCTGGTGAAGGGAGCCATTCATTTTTTTTCTCTTTTTTTAAAGGGCATGTCCACCATAAAAATTTTAGTACAGCCCCTTGATCCTCTGGCACATTGATCAGGTTCCCTGCTCGCCGTAAATTGCAAGCAGGGGGCCTGTACGGCAGCCGCGTCTGTGAATAGCTGCTGGTCAGCCAATCATAGACACAGCTGCCGTCAATGGAGATGCCGCAGGAATTAGCAATCAGAATTTTTTTTTACAAAAATAACTTGGCGGTTAGGGGTGGGCAGGGGGTAACTACAATAAAGCCAACGGATTTCACGCTAGGTGCAAGGACTGCAGAGGATGGATCCAGATGGTGGGAGGGAGTGAGGGGGGGAAAGGGCTCCACTGCACATGTCACAATCCTTCCCAGGAGCAAGACAAAAGGCAGAGACATTTGGACAGGAAGACACTCCTCTTCAGTTTCCTGGACTTTTGGACAAGCACTGCAGGAGAAACATAAGGAGCAGGAACGTATGGTAGGGATGTTTTTAAACTATACAGTGGGGCCAGTATGGGGTTAAATTTTAGTTTTGGGGGTGGACATGCCCTTTAAGACATCAGCAATAGAGCAATAATTTGTTACTAATCCAGTTCCCTGTATCCTCCCTGTCTGCTTACAGTTCATTACATAACAACCAAACATAGCAAAATACAAGATGATTCCAAATTTCTGATAATTGTTTCAGGTTTTCTAATCTATACAAGGACTAATACAGGAGGTGGTTTGGGAAGTTTGAGTTGGAAGGGAGCACCTATGGAGACTTGCTTATGCCCCCAAAATGGCCAGATCTCGCCCTACACACAAGCTTTTCCTGATGTGAGTGGGACCTATTGACTTTTCATGCCCCAGACTCCTCAAACCCCATCTGCTCAAGGCCCCATCTGTCCAGGCCAACAGGATACTTAGGGACCCCCGGTGACCACCTGTCAGATACTTTCCTTACAATGATCTGTCCTGGGAAACCATGACCAGTAGAAGGTAGATAAAGATAAACCCCCTAAGCAAGTTGACATTCTAAAAATATTTTCTGACTTGGAACCCAGAAACTTCTGACAAATCCTGTATCAGAAACCTTTCTTAGCAATGCTAATGTCTTTATGAATGGTGTCGACAAACATTTTTTTTAATGCGTCATATTGAGGTTTTGCAAAGGTTCTTGATAATAATGCCATGAACTCTTAACTGTTGCTAGTTGGGAGTTAACTAGTTGGGATACAATATACTGTGGATAAAAACAGTACAAAATTGTACAGTAGAAAAATATCTTTGCCCCACTACAGTCACTCATACAAGCACCAATTGTAGTCTTATTGACTAACAACTATCCTGGAAGACTATTATTGTATGCGTGAGAACCAAGCAACCTCTCCCAGTTTTCTCTCAGGTTTCCAAGTCCCGTCGAAACTTTCGGAACTCACGGATTTCACGGAAACCAGATTTTCCGAATTTAAATTTTTTATTGAAATTGCGATAATTATCAAAAATAGCCGATTATCGAAATCGAAAGTAATGATCGATTTCGGTAACCCTCAAAAGTAATGATCGGTTTCGGTAACTCTAGAAAATAGAATGCGGAAGCTCGAAAACAGCCTGATCGAGAGGAGAGATAGTTTTAAAATAAGTTTTGGTTCTATTTACGGGTTCCCTAGACCATTCCCCAGGTCTCTGTCTCATTTACAGTAACCTACTATTACTATTTGTTCCTCAAAATGGACAGAAACTTTCGAAAAAAATTCTCTCATAGACTTCTATGGGTTCGTTTTTCGAATTTCCAAATTTCGAAATCTTCAGAATATTTGAAAATTCGAAAACGGAACGAAACTCAACAGTTTCGAACATCTCTAATCATCAGGGTTGGAAAAATTGCTAAATGGAAGAACCATTAGTAATGTTTTTAGACTGGGTGTGCCGATACAGTAGATCACATGAAAGCTACAAACATTACAATAGAATTTACAATTCATTCTCTTGATGTCTGTTACCTTGTGGATTTTATCCCAAACCTTTCTATGGAGAACCTGATCATTTTTCTCATCATATAATTAATTTCTTTATTTTATGATCTTCAACTTTATTTTCAGTATTCACCAATATGAATATATTGCAATAGATCCCTTTAATATGCTTGTGAAGGTTCTCATTCATCCAGGTCATGGTATATCTGTTGAATTCAATTAGATCAACTGGAGTTGAAGTTTAGTTCTTGAAGACGTTTCGCAAGTCATCCGACTGGCTTTCTCAATTCAGAATGACTTGTACAAGAATCTGTGGCATCCCTGTGGTGGATATTATTGCAGCCACAGAAGCCTCAATCCACAATAATAAGGTACCACAGAGTGAGGCAGAACAAATTCGCCTTAAGGTATCTGCAGCCTTAGCCAGTGCTAAAACTCCTTCATCTAACCTGACCACACAGGAAAGAAGAGCCATAACATCCCTCAAGAAAGATTCCAGTATCACTTTTCTACCGGCAGACAAGGGAAGATGCACAGTGGTACTCAACACCTCAGACTACCATGATAAGGTGACCATGCTCCTAGCCGATAACAACACATATAAGGCTTTAACAAGGGATCCCACCAGCCGGTACAAGAAAAGGGTCGTAGACTTACTGCAACAGCTTCAAAAGGATAAAGCCATTGATCGAGCAATGTATCATCCCCTCTACCCTGGTGAGGCACATCCATGCATATATGGACTCCCACAGATACATAAGGAAGGGGCACCACTAAGACCTATAGTCAGCAGCATCAACTCTGTAACATACAAGGTGGCAAAATACCTAGCCAACATCTTAGGACCATTGGTGGGAAGTTCTAAGCATCACATCCAGAACTCTCAGGATTTCACCAACAAGATTGAAGATATAGTATGATGTGACATCTCTCCTCACCTGTATACCCACCAAGGAGGCTGTTGACATGGTGAGAAAACAGCTAGGCCAAGACTGCACTCTTACCAGCAGAACTGATCTCAACCCAGAACAGGTGTGTTGTTTACTGGACTTGTGCCTGAATATCACCTATTTCAAATACAGGGATAAGTTCTATAAGCAAACACACGGATGTGCTATGGGATCTCCAGTTTCTCCTATTGTGGCCAACCTTTACATGGAGGAGGTAGAAAAACAGGCGCTTAATACCTTTAAGGGCATAGCACCCAGCCCCTGGTTCAGATATGTGGATGACACCTGGATTAAAATCTGCCAGAAGGAAGTACAAGCCTTCACAGAACACATAAATGCAGTAGACTAAAACATCAAATTTACAAGGGAAGAGATACAAAACAACAAACTGGCTTTCTTGGACTGCTTGGTAGATGTTAAGGAAAATGGTAAACTGGAAGTTGAGGTTTACAGAAAACCAACACACACAGATCAGTATTTGATGTTTGACTCCCACCACCCTTTAGATCACAAGCTGGGTGTCATCAGAACCCTGCAACACAGAGCCGAGAACATCCCCACTAGCACAGAGGTGAAGGCTAAAGAAATGAAACATCTCAGAGGAGCCCTTAAAACTTGTGGATATCCTGACTGGGCCTTTGTCAAAAGAAGTAGAAGGAAAGAAAGAACACGAATACCAACAGTGAAGGAGAAGAGCAAGAAAGGAGAAAGAACATGGTCATCCCATATGTAGCAGGGGTCTCTAAGAAATTAAGAAGTATCTTCAAAAAACACCGTATCCCTGTCTGCTTTAAACCGAACAACACACTGAGGCAACAATTGGTACATTCCCGAAAGACCCAATACCGAAACACAAGAAAAGCGACATCATATACGCAGTGCAGTGCAGTGAAGAATGCTCTGATTTGTATGTGGGGGAGACCAAACAGCAACTGCATCAACGTATGGCCCAGCACAGAAGAGCCAATGCCTCGGGTCAGGACTCAGCCGTGTACCTGCATCTCAAGGATAAAGGACATACCTTTGAAGATTGTAATGTTAACATGTTGGCTAAGGAACGTGACTGGTTCAAGAGAGGTGTTAAGGAGGCCATTTATGGTGGGGGGGTTCGACACTAACTGTCTGCCATGTACAATGCTGTTTTGACACCTTACCCTGGGTGTTCCTATAACACCTCTTAGCCACTATGCAATCATGCCCTTAACACCTGGCTGTGATATGCTAATTGGGATTTTCCAGGGTACATAATTGCCACAGATTCTTGTACAAGTCATTCTGCATTGAGAAAGCCAGTCGGATGACTATCGAAACGTCTTCAAGAACTAAACTTCAAGTCCAGTTGATCTAATTGAATACAACAGATAGATCCCTTTAATGATACAATAAACACAAAAATACAGAACTAATGGGGAAATCCAATATCTAAAGCCGCGTTTCTTACCTTATCCCGATCCCGCAATACAATATCTGACGTAAACAAAATTACCTCAGGTATTGCATCGCGGGACTTTAACGCTCCACAACCTGTACTGTTAAGTTTCGGGCTACGAAGTAATGAAAACTTAATGATACGGGTTTTGGATCGTTAGCACAGCGCTATTTCCAAAAACATCTGGAAATGGGGCTGTGCTCTAAAATCCATCTAAAACCCAAGTTAACACGAAATTTCTTTGGGTTATTGTGGGTTTTAGATGGAATTTGGCCATATTGAATCTCCTACTATATATAGAAGGTAATTGCCATATTGCAATACGCAGCATTCTGTTCCGTTACACATACAAATGTCCTGGATCGAGCTGCAGGTCTTTGTTTTAGGTTTCAATAAGTTTCAAACACTGAACTAAAATGAAGATGACAAACAGGTCCTGCTGGAAACTGAACTGTATCTCAGTCTGTTTATTTCTTTTGGAATGAAATCCAGTAGGCATTCTTCTCCTTTGTTTTCCTATTCTCAGCACCCTCTATGTTTTTATTCTCTCTGACAGAAAGTATTTCCACTCTAGGGCAGCTGTGCGGGACCTTTCAAACATCAGCACGGATTATAGAACATTTAAAAGAACAAGCATGTGTGTGCTGTACAGACGACACATGTATAAATATAGATAAAGAGACAGACAGATTAGATAGATTTAGCTTAATAATCCAGTGTACAGGTGTCCCCAACATTGCCTATGTGATGCATCTAAATCTATTTCTAAAAAAAAACTCGGGGGACAATTAATTTTTTCTCCAATGCCACAGGAGGTCTGCCAGTTGTTACCTCCTCCCAGGGGCGTAGCTACCAGGGGTGCAGGGGATGCGACCACATCAGGGCCCTTGGCCAAGAAGGGGCCTCATTTTGTGCTAAGGTTCCAAAACTACCAGTCTGTGTGCCAACTGTTTTACCAGTGGTCTGCATACAAAGCATTTTTACCATTGTCTGTGTGCCAAGCATTTAACCAGTGACTGGCTGTGTGCAGTGCCAGTTTCCCAACCAGTTTATCAGTGTCTGCATGCCAAGCATTTAACCAGACTTTGTGCCAACTATTTTACCAGTGGTTATATACAAAGCATTTTACCAATGATTATTTGGTTTGCACTGCCGATTTGTGTTTGCAACGGTGTTGGGGGGCCCATGCCCAAATTTTGCATCAGGGCCCATAAGTCTGTAGCTACGCCACTACCTCCTCAACTTAGAACAGAACAGGCCACCTGTCATAATTAGAGATGAACAAGACTGGCAAGTTTCATTCCAACAGCAGATCCACAGAAACTATTGTTCCGAAAATCCAATTTTTATTTTTTTATAGAAATGTTAGATTTTTTTTAATGGAATTTAGAACTTCGAATGGAATTTTCAAAGTCTCGATTTTTCAAATTTTTAACAAAAAGTTGAGAGTTACATAAATTAAAAAAATTTTTTTTGAAAACCGGCAGTTCCAAAACGAAACCAGGTTTGTTTCAGATCGCTATAAGACACAGAGTTAGGCCGCTCTGAAAACAGGACATCAGTCTCGATCGAATATCACATCAGTTTATTGGTATAACTAACCACCGCATGTCAAAAAGTTAATACACACAAGTAGCAAAGTGAAACGGGAGAGAAATGCACAACCGGCCTGACGCGTTTCATGGTAAGAAACCGCTTCCTCAGAGACCAGAAATATTTCTGGTCCAGAGACCAGCTGAGTCTCATTTTGGAGGAAGGATCCTGCACGCTGGGACAATCAGTATGGAGGCACATGAATAGCGCTCCCGCATCGGACCTTGGTATGTTTTTTCTTTTTACAGGTTTGTTTCAGAAACTGACATTCGTCCCTAGTCATAATCATTCCAAAAGACATTTATCTAACATACATACTCCTATCTTAGGTGTATCTGGAAAATGGTAAAAAGAGTTAAAGGAGAACTATACTTATTTTTCTAAATCCTAATGTGAAAGCTTTTCTCTCCAGAACACTGTACATTGTAGTTAGATGCATTTAGTACATGTAGGCAATAGATTCTGTAACTAAGAAGGCTTCCTGTAACAAAATACGGCCTGACGGCCTGGGTACTCACTGGTACGCTTTCAGGAGGAGACCAAAGGCTGTAGGTTTGGATTCTGGAGCAGAAGAGGCAGATGGGAACAGAAGGCTTGGTGACTGGTGTAGAAGGGCTGTTGGGAACTGTATGCTGAATGCCAAGATGCTGCTGGGAACAGTATGCTGGATATCAAGATGCTGCTGGGAACTGTATGCTGGATACCAAGGTGCTGCTGGGACTGGATGCTGGATGCCAAGATGCTGCTGGGAACCATATGCAGGATATCAAGATGCTGCTGGGAACTGTAAGCTGGATACCAAGGTGCTGCTGGGAACTGTATGCAGAAACAGACAGGGTAATTAGCTGGTACTGGAACAGGCAAGGTAAGTAACTGGTACTGGAACTGGCAAGGTAAGTAACTGGTACTGGAACAGGCAAGGTAAGTAACTGGTACCGGAACAGGCAAGGTAAGTAACTGGTACCGGAACAGGCAAAGTAAGTAACTGGTACCGGAACAGGCAAGGTAAGTAACTGGCACCGGAACAGGCAAGGTAAGTAACTGGTACCGGAACAGGCAAGGTAAGTAACTGGTACTGGACCAGGCAAGGTAAGTAACTGGTACTGGACCAGGCAAGGTAAGTAACTGGTACTGGACCAGGCAAGGTAAGTAACTGGTACTGGACCAGGCAAGGTAAGTAACTGGTACTGGACCAGGCCCGGTAAGTAACTGGTACTGGACCAGGCAAGGTAAGTAACTGGTACTGGAACAGGCAAGGTAAGTAACTGGTACTGGAAAATGCAAGGTAAGTAGAGGATGCAGGTAACGGTAAGGAAAGTAACATAGGAGCCGGGCTAGCAAAAGCTACAATCAGGCACCAGGTACAGGAGGACACCAGCATTTGAATCCTCGCACCTGACGTCATGACACCCACCCACAGAAGTGACAATGGATCGGAGCGGCAGGTAAGTTTGTGACACTTCCATGTTGTTGCCAGTACAACTCACAGCCCATGTAGTGTTCAAAGAGCCTTGTGAGCGTGCGCATATGTTGGCCGTGCCCACTGGCCCCACTATTCAATATCCCTATGCACATTTTCTATTTTTTACCCCAATATGGAATCCCTGTTAAGACTTTGAAAGCTGCTTGTTACCTTGCAGTGTATTTACTAGCCAATGTACACTTAGTTGAGAGACACTCAGCTAAGTTGGATTATGGACTGACTCCTAGTACCCACAGGTTAATTTTATAAATTACCCAGCTGCCACAGCAAAGGGGATAGGGGAGATGGCAGCTTGTTGTATGTACGTGAATGGCTCTTTCTAGAGACTTTTGTTCCCCTTTAACGTTCCCCTTCAAGAATTGTTTTATTGCGAAAATGAAGTTTATTATTTAGCGGATCAAATCTTTTCTTTCAATGATTTCTAGTAAATTGTTTAATTAGTTCCGCCTGCTTGTTAAATTTAAAAAAAGAAACTTTCCATCCAAGTGTATGGAATTTCGCAATATTATCTTCTGTTCGAAAAAGATACAGTTGTGATAAAAACACTGTGGCCCTGAAAAAGCAATGAAAATTTACCAATGCATTTTAGAAGGGGGAAAAATCTAATATTAAAAAAATGTAATTCTTTATGGTGTTAAATTAATAGATCATTTCACAGCAACATTGGCAAAAGTATTACAAGGAAAATCTCTTCTATCTGTACATCTGCTCATCAGGACCCAGCTGCAGCAAATAAAGTATTATGTTATTTCATCACTCTGGATCCTGGGAGATAATTATTTTTCTATTATTCTTGTTTTCCAAAATGTGTTCATACACTGTGGAGATACCACCTGATATAACAGATTTTTTTTTCTTGAAGAAAGGCTTAGTATAGGGTTTTAAGTTTCTTTACTTAAATAGTTTAAGGATATTAACAGTTGTGAATATGATTTTTTAGCAAAAAGGCAGATTATTAAGGACAATGAATGTGAAATTAAACTTTCTCTATTGTCTCAATTTTGATGTAATCAGGGTGAATGTTTTCTTGGGAGCACATTAGATCACTGGTATTAACTTGCTTGTCCAAACCCACCCCTTTCTTTAGTCCAGGACCTGCACAGTAGGATGTGGTTCTTGGAGAAGGATTTGTGTCCTATTTAATAGGTTTTCCAAAATAATCTTTAATTTAAAACATTTTTATAATCATTAATTCTTAATTTTTCTAGTTTTACAATTTAACCTCATAATCCTTTATTTAGCAGTTTTTCTCTATTGTTTCATGAGTAATGAGTTCTTAGTGTGAAGGGATTATAGGGAGGGGGGTTGTTAGGCTGTTGTGCCAGTAGACATTAGGCAGGGATGTTTGATTTCTTCTGAATTATAGAGAGAAAAATCAGGTAAAATTAGGTAAATTTAAAGGAGGACCAAACTTCATTTTTTAAATCCTAATGTGAAAACTTTTTTTGGGACAATGTTGTCTGGAGACTTTAGTTCCCATTTAACAGCAAAGGAAATTCTCACCCAAATAAAAAAAAATCTTTAATGACTTTAGGTAAATTGAGGTAAATTGATAGGAATTGCTCCCCTGAGAATTGTTTATTTTGCATAGTTTTGAAGATATTTACATTTTTGTGTGTGATATGGCAGCAACATCACCAGGTCCCCAGCACTTCCTGCTCTGAAACTGTGAGTCAATCTGTCCTGTGTCTCCTCCTCCCCTTTGCAGCCCCTCTGGTCCCTCCCACTCATGGATCCCATGGTCCCTCCAGTTGCAGGCCCCCTATGGCCCATTATCTTATAACCCCATGTGGCTCCGCCCACGCATAGGTGCCCAAGTCCTGCCCACTCATTTCTTTATATCTTGGGCTGTGGAGCACGTAGAGAGGTGGTTAATGGCTCGTTTTAAAGGTAGGAAACTGGCCTTTCATTTAAACTTATTTGGAGACAACAGTTCCCCTTTAAAAGTTATTTTTTAGTCTCTCAGCCTAAATGGCCACACACATATGATTATCATCTGGTTCGTCAGCCGTCCATTTGTCCATTTAGGTTTGAACTGAATGTTACTGTACATTGGAAAGCTTTTGTTTCCATTCAAAGTATGTGCTGATGTAGAGAGACTTACAAGGTGATGTTTTCTATGTGTCTATCAAAGTAAGATAATTCATTTTTACAGCTATTTTGCCATTTAAACCATTGTATTATCTTCTAATGGGTTACCACCTTTAGCAGCATTATTGGCCAAAATAGCTGTTTGTTGGACAATCGTTCACAGGTCATCGGTGAACTAATCAAAAATCTGTGACTGTTGATCTGCCCCGCCTCCTAGCCTAAAACTTTGCATTTATAACCTGCAACTATCCTGTAATAAGGAAACATTACATGTTCAAATCTTTTTGACATTTTTACTGATAAATATTTTTTATAGCCATCTACAGTGATGATATAACCACTAAAACTACATTGGGTAACTAGGGTAATATGTATTCCTAAAGAAATTCTTTGTATGCCATGCAATCATACTGTAGATTTATTGGGTACTCGTCTGCATTGGTTAATCTATGACTCAATACTGATACTTTGCCTGTAGATCAAAAGGTAAATTAGTAGCTGAGTGATCATTCCCCAGTTATTCCCTGTGATTCTTTCTTATAAGTTATTTGTGGAGGGTTGGGCATGCTGGTGAATTTAAATCATTTGTGTTTATCTTTATGCACCAAAACCACTGTTTGGGTAGAATATCTGTGTACTCTTGTACAAATTACAGATATCAAGTGTCACTTTTTTTATCATTGTTAATTACAATCAATGAGTGACATCACGGCTATAAAATGACATCAGAATATTTTAAAATAATTTTTTGAATATAAAGGATATATAAAGGAACTACTGGAAAAGGTAAAGACCAACCAATAACATGTTTAGATATATTATCCGTGTTGTTATAATAAGAAATTATCCTTTCTCCTGTGTCAGCTATTTTAAACCACAGTTGAATCGACAGTCTGGCGTAAGCTATATAGAACTTTTTTCTTTTTTATATGTCCGTTGTTCAACAGTGAGGGAGGGACTTAAGGTCGTTGTGATGGCGAATAATCCTGCTTCCTTTTACTGGAAGAAAAATCAGGCATTTAACTAAAGAGGGTTGTGCAACCGGCAGTCTTGATTTGCTCAAATCATTTGTTTAAAAACTGTTTTACAGCAAAACAAACTGAAAACATTTGAAAAAAACAGAACAGTCTAGTTCATTCTAGAACATTCTTGTTGGGTGGATTCCAACTAACCCATGAACATCCTCACACAGACAAGTTTCTTATATTTCGATGTTAAAATTCCAGTGGTTGATGAATCCCATCTGTGATAGGCAGCTTGCTGATGTTTAGGTTCAATCAGTGTGAGTCTAATGACTTCTTTATATTTGATAGTTTTTGTTTGGCTTTAACACCTGCAATAACAATAACACTCATCGAAAATTCCTTTTGGAGGTCACCATTCACAATACACTATTCATTTATGGGCCATAATGTCTTCAAACATATTTCTTCAAAGTAAGTGAGTATATCAGGAGCTTATTGTTTAGCTTTTGTGTGTTTTTTTTTTTAAAGATTACAGTTTTAATTTGCAGAAACAATAAATAGTTTTATAAAATTCCAATATAAACTCCTATTAAAGAAGAACTTACAGTAAATTACTTTTTTCTGGCTCCTCCCAGAGCCATTGTCGCTGACAATTCTTTGTGACCCTGGAGAACATATGTTAATAAAGAAGGGGAGGGAGCTTTAAAACTGCCAGTTCCTGCTAGAAAGCAGTGAGTAGAGATGGGCAAACTTCGTAAAATCCATTCCGATTTTGGAATTTTTGGTAACTTACTTGTACGTGGCTCTGGGACCTTGGAAATGGTCAGGGGAACAGTTGCAAATAGCCAAAACTTGAAAAAAAAATATTTCTCACACACACGCTTCTTTCGAGATTCCCGCATTCCACATTCGATAATGATCCCATATTCGGACTCAAGGGTTCACAAATTCGGTAACCCTCCCATACACAAAAATTATTTCTCCCATGTATTCAGAATCAAGGGTAACGAATTATGTAAACTTCTCATATACAGAATTGAGGGTTCACAATCGTATCCACGAATTCAATAAATTCCAAAAATCCTGAATTGGAAAACCCTCGACCTATCAAAAACAGTTCAGCGTGCTCAAGAATTCCAAAATCCCAAAGTCCGTTCAGATCCGTACAATCTGATTTAGAACCGGGTTTCGGTTCAAGTCCATCTCTAGTGTCAGTTACTGCATTATTATGATTCTCCTTTAATTTAAGCTTATTCTTCATGTATACTGCTATAATTGCCATAACTGTGTTATTAGTACTTTTTAAAAATTGGCGTGACTGTGGGCGCTGCAATATCACTGAATACTTGATTGTGTCCATAATCACCAGCTGCAGAGGACAATGGGATATAGGAAGATTTTGATACATTTGTTCAAAATCTTGGACAAGGAGTTATAATCAGAACTTTGACTACAGATTTCCAGCTGATTAAAGGAGAACTAAAGTCTCCAGACAACATTGTCCCAATAGACAGAGCACATTCACAAACATACAAAAAGCTGTGTCTCACCTCTCCCTTTGCTGTGGCCATTGGGTGATTTATAAAAATAACCTGTGAGTACTAGGGGTCAGCTCCCACAATCCACCTTAGCTGGGTAAACCCCCAGCTAAGTGTCTGCATACAGGCACATGCTCCATAAAGCTCAACAGATCAAAACAAGGAAGTTGCAGCCTTGCTTCCTAAAAGCTGACAACCAATCACATTATAGCACAGAGATCCTCCCTCTCCATGGCACAGAACAGGGATTTCAGTTTTTTGTTTTCAAACACATTTAAGGCTCCTGTCGTAACAATGATATAATCCTTTACTTTTCATACAAAAAGAAAATTAATCTTTGCAGTGTATTTCATAGATAGCATGGATGTAAGAAACAGAATACTTACATTTCAGCAAAAATAAAAGTATGTGTGGGGAATAGAACCTGCAACTTGTACATTTACCCTGTCTTGCTAAAAGTGGAAGTCTTGCCTATATAGACCATTGGTACATGTAGAATATTGTAGTAGGAACATAATGGAAACAAAAAATAACAATACATTGAGGGGGAATCAAACTTATAACCTTCTGAACTGTATGTGTCTACACCTGGCATCTTACAAAGTGAGCCACCACTGCACAAGCTGAATGTCTGGGTACAATTAGAAGCTTTATCTTTCTCATGGAATATAATAGAAACAAAAAAAGCTACATCTGGGTATTGAACTTGTGACTTTGAACTGTGTATTTTTAAATCTGGTGGCCTTACCTAGAGCACCAACACCGAATAAGCAGAGAGTCCGGCTACATTTGGAAGCTTTATCTTTTGCTAGGAAAAGAATAATTTAAAAAAAATGGAATATGGAATCCCTGATAACTTAGAAAGCTGCTTGTTACCCTGCAGTTTATTTCCAGCAACTCACACTGACTGGTAAATAAACTGCAGGGTAACAATCAGCTTTCAAAGTCTTATCAGGGATTCCATATTGGTGTGTAGACATCTGTATAGAAAACACTTTGTGCATAGAGACAGTGAATACTGGGGTCAGGGGGCATGGTTCTTTGATGACTTCATGGGCTGTGGGTTGTACTGGCAACAACATGGAAGCCTTCTTATTTACAGTATCTATTTCTCACATATACTAAATGCAATGTACCACAGAAGAATCTTACAATGTACAGGTGTTCTGAGGAGAAAAACTTTCACATTAGGTTTTTGAAAATTTAAGTTTAGTTCTCCTTTAAGGTAAAGCGAGCAGTGAGGACCTAGAGTTTTTATTCCTCACCCTGGGTAGTCTTGATGGGGGTGGGCTAGAACCCTTCAGTACCAATCCAGTTCATTTCAACAGAAAGTAATCCAGGGCTTCATCTAAACACATCAATATAAACTAACATAGTCATTAGTATTTTTGGCACTGGAGAAGAAAAGAAAACATTTTGCATTTGCCTTGTATTCTGTTGTTCCAAAATGTAATTTATCAGTTTTTAGTATACGTTGCAGAATTAAAAATGTTGCATCTTTTATTAAATGAATAAGCCAAAAACATCCACATATTCCTCTCTTTCTAGCTATCCCATTCAAATAAGTAAACACAACCATCCTTTTTTCTGATCTTAACAAAAGACCAAATGCACAGGTCAGTGACCTATAATTGGAGGTTTGCATCCTTACTTAACCTATCCAGTTTTTGTTTAAATTGTCAAACAGGAGTTCAAATAAAAAGTGAGGTCTGTATTTCGCTCTACAACTTTAAAACACTGCCTGCATGTCAGCCAGTAGACCAGTGTTCCATATTCATGACTTTGTTTTAAACAAGCATCTAATGCCAAACTGTTACTCATAACATCATTGGTATGGAAATGTTCCTCTGCATTGTGTAACAGTGCAGCTTCCATTGACATTGATTAGACCCTAATAATCACACTTTATTTCACTCTGGTTTGCCCTCTGGACATTTTTATCACATATAGGTCACTGAAAGTTCTAGCTTTACAAAGAACGACTTCCTAGGATCTTAACCTTTTTTCTACCAATTTAATCTGATTGAATTCCATAAAACACTTTTATTTTACTATGCCTGTTCTGTTTTCTATCTGATTTTATTACTAATGTCACAAAAATATTATTCATACTTAAGGGAAAACCAACACAAGTGGCCTGGATTTTATCTCTTTTTTCTTATACACAGGGAGCAATAGTACTTGGTTCAGTTTTAATCATATCCCAAAACTCCATAGACACAGTCTCAAAGATGTCTGTATGCCCTCTGAGGACAGAGACACTTTTTCTTGGATTTATTTCAAAATATGTAGTTAATTTTCTCAGCCTTGCCGCATAACTGAAAGTCGAATGACTAGTGTTTTTACTCATGTAAGTTACTCTACGGAAGTCATGATTTCTATCACCTTTGAAGGTCATCATTTGTTGAAGTAGAAAACTTCAGAAACTCATCAAAAGGCTGATTTATATTAAGACTTTTTTAAAGTTCTTTAAATTTCATTATAATAGATATTTTACAAATGATTAAATAAAACCTAAAACACTAATAAAAGGCCAAATAATTCCCAACCATCTTTTTAGTTAGTATCTGTAATGCCTCCCTGACTCTGTTGGGGTAGAGTACCGGGAAGACTCACGTTTAGTGGATGAAGGAGGAAGTAGTGGGAACTCGATGCTGGAATGCACTGGAGACCGGAGCTGGATGCTGGAGTACACTAGCTGGATAGGTGGTAACAGGAACAAGGGCTGGATACAAATAGCTGGATAGATGGTGGCAGGAACAATGGCTGGATACAATAGCTGGATAGCTGGTAACAGGAACAATGACTGGATACAATAGCTGGATAGATGGTAACAGGAACAATGGCTGGATACAATAGCTGGATAGATGATAACAGGAACAATGGCTGGATACAATAGCTGGATAGATGGTAACAGGAACAACGGCAGGATACAATAGCTGGATAGATGGTAACAGGAACGATGGCTGGATACAATAGCTGATGGATGGTAACAGGAACAACGGCTGGATACAATAGCTGATGGATGGTAACAGGAACAATGGCTGGATACAATAGCTAGATAGATGGTAACAGGAACAACGGCTGGATACAATAGCTGATGGATGGTAACAGGAACAATGGCTGGATACAATAGCTGATGGATGGTAACAGGAACAACGGCTGGATACAATAGCTGATGGATGGTAACAGGAACAATGGCAGAATACTGGAAACTGGACTGCACGAGTCCAAGCAGCAAAAACCCTAGACGCCAGAAACAACTGACAAGCGGGCATCTAGGGATGGACGGAGCGGACATTTAAACTTCGCGCCGGCCGGCGCCCCTGCGTGGTGACGTCACGACGGCGCTTGCGCGTCGAGCGTCGGCGTCACTGGGGCTGGAGCGCCGCCCAGCGGATTGTAAGTACCTTACAGTATCCCAATCTTGCCGCTTGTTTCTCTTATAGACAAGCCTCCGTTTGGAGGGATGCTGATTATGCTTCACCAGACATGGTTGCCCCCAGGACTTATAGTGAAAAGTATTTGTACTAAGGCGTCAGATAAGCAAGAATTACCAGAACAAAGAGGATTAGACTAGGCACTTAAGAATAGTCAGATAGTTCTGACATAGGTCAGAAATCAAAGGCAAAATGAAAAACTAACCTAATTGGCCAATTGTAAAATTCAAACCAGAGCTTGCAGCAACACAAAAGGAAGGATTCAAGAAATTAATCTTATTTGGCTGCACACAAAAGTGATTAAACAGGGGAGAAGTGATAGCATGTGCCTGAATAAAACACTGGACCATCTAGGAATCACTGGACCCCCAGCAAAACTATAATAGGGCCCCCTCCCTGCTTCATCTACAGTGGTTTCCTGGATTGAGGTTGTATCTGTCATAGGGAAAGTAAGAGGTTGGGGGACCTCTGTGTCCGCAGGGGCTGCTTCCCTGGTAGTTACACCCCTGCACATAACCCTGTAGATATTATTTGACTGGGGGGAAGCTAGGATCCTAGATTTATCAGCCAACTAAATGGGAGTTATGAACCTGGAAACATCAGTTGCCTGTGAATGCAAACAGGAATGTCTCAATGTAGACAGGAATAGAGATGGCTGAATTTCCTAAAGTTCGGTTTGTTTACTACCGAACAGTAAAATTTCTATAGTTCGAAAACAAACCTATAAAAGTCAAAGGGGAAAAATAGTTAGAAGTTCTAGTTAATTACAGTTAAAATAGCAATGGTAACTTACAGTAAATGGCTCTGGCACCTGGGAAACATACATTCAGATAACACATAACAGCGAACACGTACAGATCAGCAAAACTTGTTTAAACACTAACGGAGATTTAATAAAAGTTATTTTTGTTAAAAATGGTGATAATTTTGCCCCAACCATCAGATATTATTTAATATTTGAAAGCTAACATCTGATTGGTTGTGGCAAAATTAGTACCATTTTTAACTATAAGAACTTTTATTGAACAACCCTGTAACTTTTCCCACGATCGGGCAATTGTCAGGTTTACATATTGATTCTTTGCTATATTCGAGGGTTATTGCCAATTCAAGGGTTACAGAACAATAAACTCAAGGGTTACCAAACGAACCACTACATTCGAGGGTTATCGCCAAAACGCCGCATTCAAGGGTTATCACAGAAATGGTGCATTCGGGAGTTAAATTATCAAAAATTCTATAATTATTGAATTTTTTATAATTATTGAAAATAAGTTTGCAAGTTCGAAAAACCCAAACTAGTTTGAGAAGCTCTAAAGAGTTCACGTTTGACCGAACTATTAAAATTAGGGTCGAACTCGGGTTTGAGTTTGGTTGTAGTCCATATCTAGACAGAAATTTAGGCAGAGAAGGAAACACCAAAGGATTGCAGAGCAGTTTAGCAAAAAAATAACGACTGTTTGGTCGGTGTCTTGCTCAGTGTTTAATTAGTGTAGGAATGGACTGCCCATATACTGTACAGTAGCAAAGTTTATAAACTAAACAATCAACATAGTATTATTAATATCACAACTTAAAAACAATATAGAGCATTTTTGTCAGTAGCTTCCAAGAAGGTTGCACAAAGCTCAACATTCAACATAAGGTCATGATGAAAACTTGTGTTCAAGCTAACGTGTTCCTTGTGATTTTTGGTTGTTGTTTTTTTTTAATACTCTTAATTATCTTTACCGAATTTAATATATTGAAATAGCAACAACAGAGAAAGAAAGATGTGTGGCTTAGTAATTACACCGCCAAACGCAAGGATATTTGGGTAACATTCCTGTGGTGATTTCTGCATTATCTCTTTTTGGCCTTGCGTACAACTTTTTATCTCATTGTATCTCTGGCACAAAACCTTACAAATGTACCCTATTAGACATGGTCTTGCTGTCCCTGAAAAACTCTACATGCAGAGCTGTGTAATTAGTAGTGCTTTGCAAGAAAAAAGATAACCACTAAGCCATTTGTTCGATGTTATATTACTTGAGGTTTTCTGTGGATATTTTTTCTTAAATGAACTGTCTTACTGAATACATTTCTTCACCAACAAAGAAAACAAAAGCAAGAACATTCTGGTAGGAACATTTAGTAATGACAAGAGAGGAATTCTTCATAATTACTTTGGGAATACACAAACAAAATGGATTATGAAACTTGGCCTGCCATATTCCAACATTCTAACTTCATTAATTATAAGATATAGATCCCTCTTGTGATCACATTTTTTCCTTACTAGCCCCAAAGAATAAGGAAGAATTTTCTGTTTTTGAAAACATTGCTGTCATCATAGCGAACGTGAGAAGATACATACCATATATTTTTATTGTGTTTGCAGACCAGAGAAGATAATATCTCAGGATAGGATGGAGGTAATTACTTAACCACACTTCAGTATAACATTGAAAGCCTAATATGAATATATAAATGAGGTCTTCACAATAATATATTATTTTTACATTACCACTGTTAGTTTCTTGACACAGCATGTGTAAGGTCTTCTAATAAATCCTTTATTAAAACATGTGGACGAAGAATTATTGGCGAAAGTTCAAAAATGATATTGGGATTTAGAAGATACTGGAGGAATATTAGATTTTCCCACAAACGGAAAAGCTTTGCAGAATCTCCATTTGCACTGTAGGGTATCTTTATGGTGTTTATACTATTCATTATAGACTTTAGAATTCTTTGCATACAACCATATACATAAGAACAGGAAATACATTATTACATCCATAGAATTATATGTATAGAAATACTCATAAAATGTTAATTTGTTACCAATTACACTGGCAATTCTCTTATTCATACCTAAATATTGAAATGCTATCTAAAAAGCCAAAAGGTTTTACGTGACCAACCACTGTATGGCCAAATGTACTTATGTACAGTACTTCAGCATTATGAAGGTCCACAAATAGTTAAATATTATGAGGTGGCGTTAAATGAAACATTATTTAAAATATAAATGAATCTGATTAAATGTTTGACTTTATAAAGGAAATAATTATATGTCAAAACCTTCCCTTTCAAGTTTATGGAGCCTTGACCTTAAAAATACTGCCACGTAGATGACTCATTAGTATTTGACACTTAGGATTGACTTGCAAAGAAAACTCACAGCAAAAAATATTTTTCAAATAAATCATTTATAGTACCCATATCTCCGTTATTCATTATATTTTCTTAATATTTGACAAATAAATTCATTTTATTAATCCTCATGTTCTTGTACATCATCGGCCATTGGGTGATTTAAACATTCTACTGAGCAAATGTACCTCTCAACACCAGGGGGCAGGATGTCCAGCCATTGAATCACACTAGCCATATCCCCAGAATGCCCCAGCCCTGCAACCCACAAGAATAAGCTGGGTGTTCCAGACCACCTGGACTGACCCTTTAGATCGGGTCTGTACCAACCAAACTGCATCCAATATTTTTACCCTACCCATAATAATTTTTAGAGGAAGGCAAAAAAAAGACAAAATTCCTTCATTACTCCAAATTCTTGTGAAGGTTCTCATTCATCCAGGTCATCTGCTGTATTCAGTTAGATCAACTGGACTTGAAGTTTAGTTCTTGAAGACATTTCACTAGTCATCCAACTGGATCTCTTAATTCAGAATGACTTGTACAAAAATCTGTTGGCAATTATGTACCCTGGAAAGTCCCAATTAGCATATCACAGCCAGGTGTTAGGGACCTTCTGAATGCAAGGTGTGATAGCATTGTGGCTAAGAGGTGTTATAGGAACTGCCCAGGGTAAGGTGTCAAAACAGCATTGTACATGGCAGACAATTGGTGTCAACACCCCACCACCACCACCACCACCACCTCTATTCAGGCTTGATTTCTTTATTTTCACATAAATGGCCTCCTTGACACCTCTCTTGAACCAGTCATATTCCTTTGCCAATATGTTGACATTTCAATCTTCAAAGGTATGTCCTTTATCCTTAAGATGCAGGTACACGGCCCGAGTCCTGACCCGAGGAATTGTCTCTTCTGTGCTGGGCCATAGGTTGATGCAGTTGCTGTTTGCTCTCCCCCACATACAAATCAGAGCATTCTTCACTGCACTGCACTGCGTATATGATGTCGCTTTTCTTGTGTTTCGGTATTTGACCTTTCGGATGTACCAATTGCTGCCTCAGTGTGTTGTTTGGTTTAAAGCAGACAAGTATACATTTTTTTTGAAAATTCTTCTTAATTTCTCGGAGACCCCTGCTACATATGGGATGACCATGTTCTTTCTCCTGTCTTGCTTTTCCACTTGACCGTTGGAATATTTTCTGTAAGCCAATCAGATGCCTAGCAAAACGTCTTCAAGAGCTAAACTTAAAGTCTAGTGGATCTAACTGAATACAACAGATATAACTCCAAATGGCAATCGGAAAAGTAATTGTGTCAACAAGAACTGTATAGATCGAGAACAGTCAATATAAAGGAGTCACGCTACTTTCCCAGGCATGTTCCCGTGATTCAGCTGTGAGGATTTCCTGCTGCTCCGATCTTTACTTCTGGATGTCGCTGTTCTTTATCCTGCTGTTCCAAAATTTACCTCTGGTTGTCTTTTTTTCTTTTTTCCGTCCACTGGCTCATGAACTCCCACTTCCCACCAGCAGCAGGCCGTTTTACTTTTTGGACATTATCTTTCATCATATTCACATGATTTCCATCTCCAGCTATTTCCATCCCTATTCCTTGCCAGATCGTCAACTATTGTTATTCTCCTCATATCTCACCTTGTTCTCTGTCTCCTGTGATTCCTGTCTTTGCCGTGCCCTGTCTGGTATCCTGATTTCCTGGTCTAGTTACCCTTTTCCTGTTCTTAGTCTTTTGCATATTGCCTTAGTCATTGTTTACAGTATATTCCTAGTCTTTTCTATTATAGTATTGTTGTCTTTTTCTTTGTGTGTTTGGTTGTTCAATAAACTGCTTGATTTTTCTCTGCTGTACTTCAGTCCCGTCCTTGTTTCGTGGCTACTTTTGTAGCAGCGTCCGTCCAAGGACGTGACATTAATAATGTTGCACACGTCACTGTGTGCATGGGTAAGTAACGGGAACTGGCTGACAAAAGAACATTAGATATTGCACAACATATCAAACTTTTTTTATTGGATCAGAAAAATTGAGCTCATTCCCAAAAAAGTTGGAAGTGGCGCAGCCCCTGCAAAATGAGCATTAAACCTATGCTACCCAGTATTGCATCGAGCAGTGTGAGTTAATGAGCATTAAACCTATGCTACCCAGTATTGCATCGAGCAGTGTGAGTTAATGAGCGTTAAACCTTTGCTACCCAGTATTACATCAAGCAGTGTGAGTTAATGAGCATTAAACCTATGATACCCAGTATTGCATCGAGCAGTGTGAATTAATGAGCGTTAAACCTATGCTACCCAGTATTGCATCGAGCAGTGTGAGTTAATGAGCGTTAAACCTATGCTACCCAGTATTGCATCGAGCAGTGTGAGTTAATGAGCGTTAAACCTATGCTACCCAGTATTGCATCGAAAGTGTGAGTTAATGCCATTAAACCTATGCTACCCAGTATTGCATCGAGCAGTGTGAGTTAATGAGCATTAAACCTATGAACCCTTATTGCATCGAGCAGTGTGAATTATGAGCGTTAAACCTTTGCTACCCAGTATTGCATCGAGCAGTGTGAGTTAATGAGCATTAAACCTATGATACCCAGTATTGCATCGAGCAGTGTGAGTTAATGAGCGTTAAACCTATGCTACCCAGTATTGCATCGAGCAGTGTGAGTTAATGAGCGTTAAACCTATGATACCCAGTATTGCATCGAGCAGTGTGAATAATGAGCGTTAAACCTATGCTACCCAGTTATTGCATCGAGCAGTGTGAGTTAATGAGCGTTAACCTATGCTACCCAGTATTGCATCGAGCAGTGTGAGTTAATGAGCGTTAAACCTATGCTACCCAGTATTGCATCAGCAGTGTAATTTAATGAGCGTTAAACCTATGCTACCCAGTATTGCATCGAGCGTGGAGTTAATGAGCATTAAACCTATGATACCCAGTATTGCATCGAGCAGTGTGAGTTAATGAGCGTTAAACCTATGCTACCCAGTATTGCATCGAGCAGTGTGAGTTAATGAGCGTTAAACCTATGCTACCCAGTATTGCATCGAGCAGTGTGAGTTAATGAGCGTTAAACCTATGCTACCCAGTATTGCATCGAGCAGTGTGAGTTAATGAGCGTTAAACCTATGCTACCCAGTATTGCATCGAGCAGTGTGAATTAATGAGCGTTAAACCTATGCTACCCAGTATTGCATCGAGCAGTGTGAGTTAATGAGCATTAAACCTATGCTACCCAGTATTGCATCGAGCAGTGTGCGTTTTACCTTCTTATTAAGGGGAAACGCATATTGAATCTCCCTAGTATCTCAATGTACTTTAATTTTAAAAACTCATTCAGACAATTTTTCCTCATTTTCCCTATTTTTTACTAATTTTAAAATTCATATTGCCCAAAGAAATAACAAGAGAAAATGCCAATTCACAATGAAAAGTGTGTACATCATTCCCCTCCCCCAAATAGAAAAAACAGATAAAAACCATTTTACTAAACTGGTGTTAAGTAACTTAAACTTAACATGTGCATCTCAAGCACTGACTGACAAGATTTTGTGGTGTTACACAGGGATTACAATATATATTATTATAGTGTTTGGTTTTTTTTAAACTATAAACAGGAACTAGGATTAACTCCTGATATTTTCAAATCTTCTTAAATCATTCCAATCAGCAAATCATTTTGTGATATTAGTCCTAGGGTGCATTTTATACTACCTACTTACTGTCACTAAGCAGAATACTTTCACCATATAAACCACTGGTCATGTCCATTTACAGAGTTTATATCCGGAGAGATCTCACCAAGGGGATCGCTATTAAATTATAGGACACGATCTTACTTTCTTTTGTGGTTTATTGTTTGCAATTGTTTGGTCTTAAAACAAATTTTGTTTTTGACCTTAAGAGTTTTTCAATTTATGGTAGAATTGTGAAATTTTATGAAATCATAAATATTAAAATAGAAAGTATCACAGCATGTTTTTACTTTGAAAGGCTTAAAATGGTCTAGTACTCTTTTATACTAAATATTTTACTAGAGAATGAAACATAACAGATCTCGTGTTATTTTGCGGTGATTCAGAAAATTTCTATTTTATTAACCGCTTATTTAAGCTTATTTAAATGAAGCAAAATATCAATCTTCTCCTGAAACTGTAGGGAGATAGTTACCATGTGCACCAGCGCTCTGCTTCCTTCAATCAATCTTCTCCTGAAACCGTAGGAGATAGTTACCATGTGCACCAGCGCTCTGCTTCCTTCAATCAATCTCTCCTGAAACCGTAGGGAGATAGTTACCATGTGCCACCAGCGCTCTGCTTCCTTCAATCAATATTGCCATCCTGACTCTTGGCAAATATGATAGGGAGTTGGGGTCTGGGAGATGAAAACTAGGATTCCGAGGAAGATCGGGAGAGTGAAACCTGGAGAAGAGGGCGGGCGGGTGGGGTAGACTATAATAGATAGAGGGTGTATCGGGTGATTGGGTGAGTTGGGTGTGGAGGTTGTTTGTGTGAGGGGGGTGTGTTGGGGGTGTGGGTGTGGGGGGGTTGGGTGGGGGAGAGAGTGAGGGAGGGGGGGGTAGGGTGGTGTCCCGGCTTGAGGGTGCGCTGGTTATCAACGAGCTGTGTGCAGCCCCCTTTTTGGGTGTGGGGTAGGGGGGGAGGAGGGGGGCGCTGGACTTACTATGCAAAGTGATGTAGGGTCAGTCAGATTATTGTCCGCGGGCTCTAGTCAGTGGGTTGTGTGACGTGCGTGGTAGGACAGACGCGAGTGTGTGGTGGGTGGGAGGGGGGGCTCGGGGTAATGTGATAGGGGTGGAATGCAAGCGAGATGGGGGCCGCCACGAGGAGGTGTTGGGGGAGTAGGTCTGTGTGAAGGGGGGAGGATAAAAGGGGACACTGGGGTAAGCGGGGGCACGACCGGGGCGGCAAGAGAAACCAACAAAGACAGAATGGGCGGAACGGGAAAGGGGCAAAGAATCGCGGCGGGGGAGTGGGGGAAAAAAACAGAGAGGAGGAGGTAGAAGGGTGAGGACGCCGCCAGAGTGGGACACGAGGGGGAGAGAGGGGGCCGAACGGCCAAAGGCAGCCGGGGGGCGAACGGGCGAAAGGGCAAAAAAGAAG
Organism: Hymenochirus boettgeri; assembly: GCA_019447015.1. NCBI lineage: Eukaryota > Metazoa > Chordata > Amphibia > Anura > Pipidae > Hymenochirus > Hymenochirus boettgeri. Next base: position 267,330,033 of record CM033473.1, on the reverse strand, counting down.
CAGGAAAAGCATGGGAATAAAGGGGCGAAAGGGCGAAGGGGGAAAGCAGGAAAGGAAGGGGAAATGGGCGCGGGGACAGGCGAACGCGAGAGGAGCCCAGGAACGAGTGGAAACAGAGAGAGGGGCCCCCAGAAACAGGAAATAAAAGCGCCAGTGCGGAAGCGAGAGGAGCAGGCGAAAGGCAAGAAAGACGGGGACGAGAGGACAGGCAAGCAGGTTTGAACTCAATAAAGGCGCCTTAAACTCGCGTTCGATTTCTCATGTCACATGGAACAGCTGTTCAAAGAGAGATCCTGCTGCCGATATTCGTATTCTTGAAATTTTGCATATTAATTTAAATGCCCACAGGGGGCGGACCAGAGGATTTGAATGTGATGGACTCACATAAAGAATCTGTTGGGGTTCGTTGGGACCGAATTGAGTAAATATCGTCAAATAATCATGCAGAAACCGCCACCCCTAACTATTGTCTTGTGGGGCGGATATAATTCCTTAACTTTGGAAATTATCACAAACCAAAAAATCTCGCATATCAATCCCAACTTCAAAAGCACTCAAAACAATTTCCTACTTTTATATATCAACACACCGCATAATATAACTAGGAGGGAACTTATATTTTAACCTTGTTTGATTTTTCAGCGGGTTTCTGAGTTATGGCAATGGTGTTGTGGAAGGTTCGTTGGCCAAACATGTCACGGGGCTATTCCGACCAAATCAGTTGTATTTTCTTGTCGAACACTGACTGGATGGAGGTTCTGTTGGTACCTCAGCCCGAAAGCGTGTAGCGACGCCCAGTGTGCGGAGGGGGGGGGGAAAAGACGGCGGAGGAGGGGCGGGAGAAAGAACAGTAAAGTAGCGAACTGGCAAATCGTGAGAAGACAAAAGAAAGACAGTAAAAACATCTGAGGAAAGCAACGGCATCCTGGGGGCACTAAGGGGAAAAAGGGGGACTATAAGGGCTGGAGGAAGCCGGAACCACGTAGGGGAAGCCGAGACCATAGGGGCCAGTGGGGGGGCACAATAGAACGGGGAAGAAAAAGCAGGGGGGCACAGAAAAGGGCCAAACTAGAGGGGGGAAGCAAAACGAAAAAACCAACGAACAGGAGGAAAAGTACAAACGGACGCAAAAGGGGGCGCGGACTCCGTGACTGGTCCTCTACAGGAAAGTGTATTCTCTAGTATGTTGAATAAGCGCTCTGAGTCGAACTCAGACTCATTATCTTGTGCCAATTAGGACGCTAGGAAAGGACATCTAGCCGGAAAATAGGGTGGTGTCAGCGGAGTGGGGGTGTGATGAGGCGGGGGGTGATTGAGGTTTAAATTCCATCAGGTGAGACTTCGTGAGCAAGGCGGGAGTAAAGAAAATTTGGCAATCCTGTCAGAAAACTGTGGGGGTCAGGAAATGGAAATTTTGTTCCAGTGGAATTCAGCAATGGCAGAATAAATACAGCACGTAATACTAGGACAAAGGAAAACACTAGCTTCTGAGCCTCTCCAGTTACCGGTGACCCCATTGGCGGTGGTGTCCCCAAGTATATTGGTATCAGATAAACACCGAATCTTCATTTACTATTCTTATCCTAATTTTTTTTTTTTAGCATTTTGCAGAAACCTCCACTGCATCAAAAAACTAAATAAACTTAGGAGAAGCGGTTATTCCCATGCTCTGGACTGATGGGTAATATATTAGGTCAAATGGGAGTGGCTGCACTGCAAGTTTCCACTGACTTGTGTTTCAATTCTTCACAAGTTTATGCTTGGGGTATGGGTTTGGCTTTGGAGATATGGGTAAAGATCGAAAAAAAAAATAAAAAGGTAAATAGCAAATCAAAATGCCCGTAAAAAGAACATTTAAAAACAGGTTTTAGTATATGGAGGGTCATTTAAAATTGTATTTTATAAGATGTACTATGTTGTCATCTCTACTTTGTGCTTTCCTTCCTCAATCTATACCACTGATTGCAAAATCAAGTAACTATATATAACACAGTAACTGTTTGGGAGTTGTATCTGTCACGACAGTGTAACCATTCGGACTAACAGAAATATAGAATGTCAATTCACAAATCCTTATTACAATATAAATATGGTGTTAGATAATGCAATCATCCCATATTACCGCGTGTGTCCAATTTTTTTTAATAAATATGTGATTTTTTTTTATTAGCCAGTGTCATTAAAATGCATAATGAGGCCGCCAATCGGCTAAGCTGGTTCTGAAAATTTAATTAATTGGGGTAAAAGCCATAAATGACAGGGATGGTTTAAAATATTATTCACAAGTCTACACCCCAAATCACAACCTATTTATGTTTTTTAAACGTCGCACAGTAGATTCCTAGAAAACGCTTAATAAACTTTTAAATAAGTTTAAGGGGAACTTAAGTCTCCAGACAACATTCCCTAGATAGACAAGCACAGTTCACACCCACGGTCCCGTCGTTCCTTACTGTGAGGCTGGTGGTCGGTGATTGTACGTTGGGTTGCCGAAAATTAACCTTGTAGGTACTAGGGTCAGCTCCCATAATCCACCTTACTAAGTGGAAACCCACTTAGTGGACACAGTACACGTAACATGCTCGGTAGGCCCGAACAAAAAGCTACAGACATCATTAACAGGATCAGAAATCCTCCCTCTGCCTGACAACCAGAATACAATGTTGTTTTTTTTAAACACATTCAATGCTTGTCTCTATTATCATATAATCCTTGCTTTTAAAAGAACAAGAAAAGCTTTTAATATATACGGTGCTTTTCCTATCTAGCCATGGTTCCCCGTCTTACCACAAGCGGGATACTAGTGGAAACCCTAATCACAGGTAGATCTTAAAAATTCTTTACTACGAACCGACATAACACAAAAATAATGAAGTCTGGATTGATTTAATTAACTCAACGCGTAAGGGTCCAGGCACATGGGGGCTTGTAAGTCATTCAGTCAAATGTGATTACTTCCCACACAACCTTTTATCAGGTTGACGTGTGTGTGTATGTGCCATTGGTGGGATAAAAAAAGGGTATGGGTCTGAGAAAACCCGCGCTGTTCAAAGACACCGGATGATCTAGTAAGGGATCAAAAAGGGTCAACATCTTCGAACGACACTACAGTGGACTCGCGTGCTGCAGGGCTCGGGTGGTTGGAAGCGGGTACGGGGCTTGTGCAGTGTGGCTGTAAGTACGGGCTGGGCAGAGCGGGATACGTGTGGGTAGTTGCAAGAGTTGCAGGGATGTGTCGATACTGTGGGAGGAAGCGTGAACGTAACATGAAGAGGTTGCGGTAAGAACACCTTCACATAAGATTAAAGACAGTTTGTTATTCGCCTAATGTAAGATAACAGGTCCGCTTGGAGTGTCCAGGCAAGAGAGGGATAGACGGATACAATGCGCGCGTGCATAGCGACAGAATGGGGTCTCAGTCGTTGTGTGATGAGTGAATATGGAGGAATATTCAGTTGGAGAAATGAGGAAAGGGGGGGGGGGGAAAACAGAGGGCCCATAATATATAGTGGGTGAAGTAATATTAATCGGCGGTGCCACTATCGCCGTGAGGGTGTCGGGGGCCGCCGTGGGGGATGAGGAAGAGTTGTGTGTTCGGGGAAGGGCAGCACATGCGCTTGCGGGGTTGTGAATTCATTAAATGTATAAGGTTGGCGGCCCAAGGGGTCGCCAAAAAGATGCCGGGTAGGAAGATAGGATTGGGGCCATACGGAAAGAGAAGCACACCGGTGAAACAGGGAAAGTAAATAAAAGTACTGTCTATGCAATGATGGAGAATACAATTAGTGTATAGACATAAAGAGGGGGAGGATGATGGTAGTGGACAACCCGGTGAAGAGACGCGGGGGGTCCCGGGACAGCTCCCGAACCCTAGAGGACAATAGGAGATTTGGGACTAGTCAAAGAGGCGGTCACGACCACAACAACAGCAGGTTTTAAAAAGACGTGTGTGGGGGACGGGGGGGGCCAGCTGGGCGGTTCGAATCTGGAGGGGTGAGTGGAGGGACAGTGGGGCATGCAGCGACTCTGCACCAAAGTGTGTTGCACGAAAGTATAAATCATAATATGGGGGGCAGAAGCACGGGCAATTGTGTTGGAGCAAAACACCGGGAGTTACTCTAAAACATGGGGACGGAGGCGCGAAACTAGATGTAACACGGGGGAGCAAGGAAAGTCCTGGGATAGGTAGTAGCAGAGAAGGTGTTCCTCTGGACATACAATTGACCATTGGTTGAGAAGTAAAAGGGAAAGACAATCAGGTTATTCAATAAAGGTCTATCGTTTAAAATGGGTGCAATTTGCCCCAACCAATCAGATGTTAGCTTTCAAATGTTAAATAAGATCTGATGGATTGAGGGCAAAATTAGCACCATTTAACGATAAGAACATTATTGGAACTACCCTGAATATTTTAGCCTGGCAAGTTATTTTGTGGTGAGGTTATTACCAGGACAATTCAACAGTGCAAAAGACAGATTTAAAAAAAAAAATATGGTCATGACTGCTATTTTTTTCCAATTCCGTGCCTATCCAATCAATTACTTTGGGAACATAGATCAACTGGACACAAATTCTGCGAGTAACCGGCTTAAGACACCTTATAAAAGTTATTTAATTTCTAATTGTGATTTTGGTCAGTTCTATTGGTAGCCATCTTTGTTTCTGGTCTTGGTCTTCTCCTTGCCTCCTTTTCACAAGGCACACTGGAATGATGCCTGTTATACTACCTGAGACAACACAGCATGGAAAGAAGGGGAGCATGAATATATCAGTATGAGAAACACACTCTACTTAATACTGCAGTTAAAAGAATTGATCAGGAAAACTGCTAGGAACTCCAAGATGGAAATGAAGGTTCTATGCAGGATTCACTAGTGCAGTAGTGTTTAGTGTTAGAGGGTAAGTTATATAAGAAATAAACCATGTGTAGTTTATCTGTTTCAGGTCCCTCTTAAAAACTGTAATTGCCTAAATTTCTTTATGATGGAAGGAAATGTAGACAGGTCAGATTGATGAGGTTTTCTTAATACCTCCAATAGCGAGTTCTGTAACTTGTTACAGACACACTAAAATACAAAAGGAATTGTTCTATCTGGGTTTTAATTTATAGCTATTCCCTTATTTCATAAAACTTTGTATGTTGGCTGTAACATCTTGCTCTGTTAACAGGTGTTCAGAGAAAGCTACTATCTCTCTCCTTTGCACACCTTATAAGCACATGTTAAAGGGAAAGTCAGTGGCAAATACCAATATTTTAAAATTATTCGGTTTATTATACATATTTGTTGTTTTACATTTCTCTCCCATTTTGAAAAAAAAAAAATCAGTTGAATTTATTACCCCTTGCTATTCCCTGCTGTTGACTTTTTCTTTTTTTTTTTCTTGCATCGTGTACATTGGGCCGTTAACAGAAAACAGAGCAGGCCCCACAAATAATGAATTAAACCCACGCTAATTAGTAAGTGAAAACGCTGAACGGACGTGCACACAGATGACCAGAAACCGGAACTCCAAATCAGTAAAAAGGCAAAACTGTTATTAACCATCATGTTAAAATCTTTGTAGAGCAATCCAACCCACACAACCTGACGCTTTCGTACCGCAACAGGTACTTATCATAGGTAGACATAATGGGAGGAAGTAGGAAAAGGAGAGGTCCGCTTAAAGCACACTGTATAGAGAGACCAACCCCAAACAAAAATAAACCAATGAAAGAACGAACCCACGACGCTAACCCTATATTGCTCAAGAAGTTTTTGGATTTGACTCATTTTTGTCCCTTTGCGGACAATATTGCATCTCCCCCTATATTTAATAATACCGCTAATTAAGCCTGTGCCCCACAACTTTACTGTTTGGTAATTGAACATTTCCCTACTGGATTCTTCAGTTCCTCTCTTAGTGGTATTGACCTCTGCCTTCAATTACTAAATAAGTCAAGTTAATTGACTTAACACTATGATACCAATGACCTCAATGCTGAAACCTTCAATATATTCATTATTATTTTCATGTTGTCTGTTCTTGAAACAAACAAAGATTTCCCCTTGATCCATGCAGCCTGGCTTTTTATGGTAAGATTCACAACTCAACAACAACTCAACTATTGCTTTAACTTTATAACAGACTTTAGCTCCATTTTCCAAAATAAAAAAAGGGCATATCCCCCAAAAGGGCATGTCCACCCCCAAACTAAATTAACCCCATACTGACCCCCTGTGTTATGTTAAAAATCACCTACTTTACATCTCTGTCTCCAAATGGTTTCTCCTGCAGTGTCTATTCAAAGTCCAGGAAACAAGAAGTAGGAGCTGTCTTCCTCTGTGAAAGGTTTCGACCTACTCCTTGTCCACTGAGAGGACAGTGGCTGTGCAGGGGAGCCCCTCCTTCCTCCCTATGTAGCCCTCTTTGTTGCCAGGTTCCCTACCTCTAAAACCTCTTAAGATGGTAGGGCACCCTATCCCCACCCCCAACCACTAGTCTGTGTGTTTAAAAAAGCTGCAGAACTCTACTTGCCATCGTTCATTACCTGGCATTCTGTATTGTGGCAGCCATGTATTCTATTGCCTGCCTCTCAGCAAATCAGAGACGCAGCTGCCGGTCCGGCCTCCTGCTTGCAGTTCAGGCAAGCAGAGGGCTGAGATCAGAGGGCCGGTATTGTAAGTAGAGTTCTAAAGCTTTTTTAAACAGATGCACTTTACGGTTGGGCTGAGATAGGGTACCCTACCATATGTTAAAAAATTATTTGGCAGGAGGACATGCCCTTTAAAAAAAAAATGCCCGCAACCCCAACTGCTATTTTTAATAGTTTATTCAATGCATTTGTAAGCAATATTTAATGATAAATTCTATTCCTTTCTGGTAAAAGTATCCTCCTCCCTTTGCTCAATGAGCTCATTATAAGCGTGAGCATGTGCAGAGAAGGCAGCAATGGAAAAAGCAGTCTATCATTGGTTGTATGTCAGCAGTCACAGCCTTCATTGACTGCATGAGGAGCAAGCTTACTCTGCCAGAATGGGGACAATAATAATCCTTATATCTTTGGGGTTGGGGCAGGTAACTGACAATTGACCAGTTTTTGTTTTAAGGGTGAACATGCCCTTTAAAATATACAGATACTACTTCTGAAATTAATAGGATGTGTTTAAATACAAAACCAAATACAATATATTTAGGGCTGAGAAGGGGGGGGGGAGTTAACTCACTTTTCAAGATATTTTTTCTTTTCCTTCCAGAGCTATATAAATAGCAATAGATCACAGGCACTCGCTTCAAGCCACCCTTTCTGCGGGGTGCTGCCAATCTTGACAAATACAAAGATAAAGATGCACGGTGCACTCCTGGGTCTTGTAAACTGTTTTATTGAAACATGCAATGGCAACGTTTTGGCCCTGTGTCTTGAGCCTTTCTCATGCCAACATTTGTGCATACAATTCAAAGTGCATTATACTCTGTGAGTCCATCAAACAAATCACATGGTTGGGTGAGCCAATCCGTTATAGGACACGCCTATAATCAATTATACTAAAGTGACAGTGCAAAAAGACACTACATCCATCATAGGTTATCATAAAGTGACACTGTGCAATAAATAATATATAACAATACCATGATAAACCTTACAAAATAACATAATTGTATAAGTGTCGGGTGTCTCTATAAAACATTGATGGTATGAACTGTGTACACATATCTATTAATAAATATAATGAGATAAAACATGTGCTGGGAGATTAGAATAAAAGTTACAATTACAGACTCTGACCATATTAATATATTGCAAAGTTATTTTACAGGTTCCCCACACTGATTCTATATTGCATCTCTATCTGTCCATAAAAAGCATCGTAGTGGCATACTCATGGCATCTCATTTAAAGATAAGTGCACTGTAAAATCAAGTTATGTTTATTGGAAGCTGCAGCTTAAAAAATACTGTTGCCATATTTTTTTACCTATGTCCCTCCAGAGGGCTTTGTGCCTTGAAAGTTGCTGACATCTTGTTACTGGTTTGCTGAATGTTAAGCTCCCCCCTCTGAGATTTCCTGCTTCTTTCTCCTGCTTGAGCCTCAAACAGTAATGCCAGTGAGTTCCTGCACACAGACGTAAAAAAAAATATGGCAATGGTATTTTTAAGCTGCAGCTTCCAAATGAACATAACTTGATTTTACAGTGTCACTTTCCTTAATCCATAGGGCTGGATAGTGTTTAAAGACCAAATCCATTTGGCTTCCCGCTGCAACAGTAATTGGGATTTTATTTTCACCCCTCTAGGTTTGGGTACATGATCTATGCCCATAAACTTAAAATCCTTAATGCTATGTCCCAACTCCAAAAAATGTTTTGCCACGGGTTTAGATGTGTGACCATCTCTGAATGCTGTCTTGATGGCCGAACAATGGCCATCAATCCTCAGCCTAAGGGCTAAATCAGTCTTGCCCACATATCGCAAATCGCAGGGACAAGTAAATATATAGATTACGTGGGTGGTAGTACAAGTTTATTCTGTGTTATATTACTAACGGTCGTCTTATTCTGTGGATGAACAAAATTTACCCGCTGACATGTATCTGCAGGATGCATTTAGTGCATTTGAGACACCCTTTAATAGTGTTACTCTGATGTAACCAATTGCCATCCTTGGGTTTACCTTCAAAGACAGTCTTGACCAGGTAGTCTTTTAAATTTCTTCACCTTCTATATCCAATCAGGGGTTTCTCTGGTAACATTTTTAAATACCCTGTACGATTTATATATATACACAAATATACTCAGTCATGTACCTGCCAAATGAATTATCATTTAATGCTAGATTGAATGTTCTCTGGACGAAGGCCAACAGTTTGGTTAATGATATCAGATTTTGCCAATTTTGTTTGCACCTGCTGATAATATATGCCAACAGGTACAATATAACAGGATGAAACCTGAGTAAACCTGAAGTTGTATTCCAAGACATAGATTTGGCTTCTTCTAAACTCTTGACAACATAGATTTGGCTGAGAGAATCTTAAATTTGTCGTAAAAAAAAAAATATAATATATATATATATGTATTTAAAGGATTTTTCACAAAAAAAACCAATAGATTTACAACTAACTGTCAAGCTGTAGTTCGAGCATGGAAGATGGATATCCTCCTGGTCACTAGCAACAATGTGTGAACGTAATGTCAACAGAAAAAGTCTATTAAACAGACAGCGTGCTTATGAAAATTCCTAAATTAAAGCAGAGGTTTAGCCTAAAACATGTTTTCCTCACTTACATCCAGAATCAAATGATTCATTTATGTTTTACTTGCCTTTTAAAGTAAAAACATTTGAGTGCAACTCCTCTCCTCCCTCATCAAGGGTAGAACAGATGTGTGCTAAGCAGTAAGCCATCTGAGGTAACTGACCAATCAGTGCTTTTTGTTTTTTATTCCTCTTTGTGAATATTAAAAACCAATAGTTACTATGCATCATATTGGTTTAGAAAAAATTAATGCAGTACTTATTTTATTCAAGTTTTTTGAGTGATTGTAGTAGACAATAAAAGAAGCAATTGCTCTTATTTTCCCAATGTAGCAATGCAGTAAACCAATCGGATTTACCCTGTGGTTCTGTGTTATAGTGAAAGGACACAGCCTTGATAAGGGACGGGAAGGTTTTCTGGCAGCTGTTTTTAAAGGGACACTATACTGAAAAATGTCTTGCCTCATCTTAATCTATCATAGAATACATGTAAGTAGCACTTATGCTGATTTGCGTGTGTTGCTGCATGCCTTCATCTGGCCACATTTGTTTAGGAGCAGTCTCCCCCTCCCTCTTTTAACACACTCCCCTTTCATCCGACCTGACTTTTTCCCCACAAACCAACTGTCAAGCCTGCAAACATCATTCCAACTGTCAAAACCTCTGTCCCCATTCCAGCTAGAGTAACTACCACAGAAGAATAGTTTAGAGCTAGGAACTTGATTGACAGCTGCAACATAAGATTTGAGTTGGATATCTAAGAAATAGGGGCAGATCAAAAAATATGATACAGTGGTGGTTGGGATGAATTAATGTTTCCTATGGTCATTTAAATGTTCATTCATGTTATTGTATAAATGCCCTTTATGCTTAAGTTTTGAGATTTATCTTAGTGTGAATGTGAGTCAGTATGTGGGTTGTTAATGAGTGTGGGTGTAGAAGGTGGGGGCCTTTGGCATATTTTTTTAATCAGTGGTAGATGGGATGTCTCTAAGAACACAGAGAATGAGAGAGCAGACACTGAAATCATTGGTCAACGCAAGAGTGACAAGGTACAGGCTTGCTTTCATAGAAGATAAAAAGTTTAGTGGGGACAGGGGGAGGGCTGGAAAGGAAGAGAGTGGTGGGGTGATTGACAATTCTTTTTGCCCTCTCTTTCAAAGTGAAACTTCAAGAGCTAAAAAGATGGGGAAGATAGTACACGTACATATAAAACAATTGTAAATGTGTAAAAGTATTTGAAGCAATTTTTAATAGAAAACATGTTTTTAAAAATTCAGATCTGCAAAAAATATAAATGTCGTTCAAAAATGCAAAGCAAGTGAAATTCATTGTCACAATTTAAGTGCAAAAGCGCAGTCTATAAAACCAATCCCTGTCTTTGACATTCTAGTCAATTCTGCAACTACCGAACAGCGATACAGAAAGTGTAGATGGAATTTTGTCTGTAAGGATATTTAAGTTACTTTGACATGTTTTACCGCAAGGTTTATAATATCTCAAGGACTTCTGCGGTGAACTGCGGGGTCAGTTGTAAACTGATCACTCCCTATTGTCTTTCCATGGCTTTAAAGTGGTTTGCATCTGGTATTAAAACTGAAGAACACAGAGGCTATGATCTCTGGGACCTTTCCACAAAACACAGTTCTATGTCTGATTCGCTGGAGGAAACAAATGCTTACCCCCCCTATAATTAACACCATGACACTGGTGCATGAAAAATGAAGTGTATAAGGCTATAAATGCAATGAAACAAACAACAATCATTTTTCTTTTCCATTACATTAGGAGAAACTTGTTTGTAAATTTTTTTTAAAAAAAGTAACAATCTTAATCCTCACATGGCTTCTTGAAGTGGTTAAACACTTGTAATCTCCGAGCTACCATTTCTGATTCTATCCTTAGATACTCTGTGTCATTCCAATGCAATCTATAGCATGCTGTCTGTTCCGGAAGAGCTCACATACCTTGACTGTATGTATGTTCTGGCCTTTTTAAAATGACAAGATTTATTAAAATAAATTAAATGAAGAAATAAAACAGTTTAAGACATTCTCTATCTCCAATTACTCCTCTCAGGTACACAGTGCTGTATATTTTAATTATACAAAATAATTACCAAATTAGACAATAAATTCAAGGCCGTGTCTGAAAACATAAGGAGTGATTTGCTGACCTGAAGAGCTTACAATCTAACAATACAAATGGTAGATATGAAGTGCTATACCTGGTAAAAAAATCATATACTGTGATAGATAAGACTCCATTCATTTAGATTTAAATTTGTTAAGGGATATTTCCTGTGAGAAGAATAATTTAATTCCATTGGTAAGAAGCAACAAGAGAGAAAGGTTTTAGACTAGAGGAGGCAGTGTTGCAAAGCGTTTCCGGAAAAATGGCTTGTAAGACCTGCCCAGGAACTACGGAACAGGAGAGATGATATGTGGGTCGGTGCAGTGGAGGAAATAGCAGGGTTTTGAAGTTAGGGCTATTATACTGCTTTAAACCACCGACCTCACCTAAACACCCAGGGTGATGGTCTAAATCACTAGGTCCTCACTGGGGGTTGCTCCTGCATACCATTGTGTCAAAATCCAGCTCATAGTGCCTGTCAGCCCCACCCCTTCACATAGTCTTTTCTATTTTGTTTTGTAAATTGTATATTGTTATATAAAGGGGAATTACAGTGCCCAATACCCTACCTCCCTCCCCTAAAAGTACACAGTAAGAACTTAAACCGCTAGGTCATCAACCTTGTGTTTGACCAAGTTCATTCATACCAGGACCCTGCGTTTCAACCATAGTGTCAGTCGTCCCAATCCCCATCTGCAGAGTATCCTCTAATACTTGGCATGCACCCCTTTCACGTGCAAAGCAAGTTCAATAATTACAGTGCTTTAAAAATCTTCTAGACAACTTAGCCCCTCCCACTCCATTCCAATTAAAGGGGAAAATTCATTAAAGGTAGGTGTTTCTAATCAAAGGGGGAATCATTAAAGGAAAGTGCTTTCAAAAACACTATTAAAAACATTATTACTTTCAAAGCAATTATTTGTTGCCACAAAAGTGCTAGTGCTGCTATTTTATGTAGTGTATAACCACCCATAAAACCTTATATATAAAGTTCCACTGATTTTCAGTATAAGTGTCCAATGCTTCCGGTGTCCGTAGTTTAAATATTGACATTGTGGGTCCAGTGTTAACAAACAGTTTCTTTCACCGCAGATTAGAATAAAAAGTCATAAGTGTCCAATGTTGAGGTAGAATACTCCATTAGGTTCAATCATATAATAGAATATCCTGTGCAATACCAAAATACAATATAGTGTCCAAGATATTTTAATCAGAATTTAGCTGTAAGAGATGCTGGGCAAGTTATTAGGAATAAAGACTTTTCAACATAGAAATAAAAAAACTCCTATAATAATGTTTTCCCCCTTTATTAGTAACACCTACCTTTATTGAATTTTCCCTTTAATGGAATAGAATGGGAGGGGCTAAGTGGTCTAGAACATTTTTTAAGCACTGTTGTTTTTACACTTGCTTTGCATTGAAAAGGGGTGCATGTTGCCTGAAACATGTTGTGCAGATTGTGTGAATTGTTTCATTAAATATACTTTGTCACAGGTAAGACTGTGGTTTGTCGTCTCTCCACATCACTCTCATTTATAGTGTCAGTATTGCCCAGCCTCCTCTCACGTCTGAGACTGCACCCAGCCTGGCTAGTGGGAAGATGCTTTTGCAGAGATGAAGACTAGGCAAACCCAGGGGTGAGCGGTTCAGGTCCTCACCCTGGGTACTTTTAGTGGTGTTAGGGGCTGTGAGGGGATATTAAGAGTAGCAAGGCCACACTGATCCACTTCCGATTGTGGACCCAATCGCGCTTTTAAAATCGTGTCGCAACACAGCAATGCTCTCTCTGCGCACACTGGGACGCACACGCTTCCGTGTGCCCGATGCTGTGTGGCCTCACCCTTTGTCCTTTACCAAGCAGCAGGTAGACTGTCCTGTATATCTCTAATAAAATGCCCTGACATAGCTCAGTTAGCGGTGGAGAGAACTCTTTCCGTATAAGAGTGGAAAGAAAGAGATGAGCAGAGTTGTAATTTAAAACATGTCTATTGAGTCACTAGCTAGAGTCATTTCACAATCATTGCCTGATTTGGGATAAACCTTGGAATGATTTATTTAGAACAGATTGCTTATAAATGTACCAAATGTAAATTGAGGTAATTATGCTGCTGTAGGAAGAATGAACAGTTCAGTACACCACTGAAAACTAATATTGTTATCCGTGTCTACCGAATTGGCCTTTCGTGACATTTGTATATTCCATATTTTATCCGTTAGTGGCTAAAGGAGAACCAAAATGTTTTTAGTAAAATTTCAACTTTAATAACACTTATCCCAGCCCCCTGATTGCAGCTATAACTGCTTTGCTCCGTGCCTCTGAAGCACACACCACTGGTAAACAACTGCTTACCCCACTCTGGGTTCCCGTATTCTCTATCCACAAAAATCGTTACACATGCGCAACCTCAGTTTCCAGGCCGTGCATCCACTGAGCTCGAAAATAAATAAGATGGACCGACCCTGGTTCCGAAGCAGATTTCACAGTTCTCTGTGAACTCGGACTTTGCGGATTTCTGTCTTTTCGGATTTTTCCGAACCGCGGAACTGTTTTTTGAAAATTAACAAAGGTTCAATGATATTCTAAGCACGTGGATTTTCCGGTACTGGATTACTATTTTTTAAAATCCGCAAATCTGACGGAAACGGATTTCAGTGTGTTTGGGCCATCTCTACAAATGACCTGGTAATACTGGGACCCCCAATGATGTCATGTGGCAGTTAATAGCTTTAAAAAGGAGGAAGAGGTAATTATTTTTAAAGCTAGGATTTTACACACAGAAAACAAACCTTTCAGTGTCCTTTAAATATGTGTGGTCTAGAAATTCTATTGTTAGACTTGACAACAAATTAATACATACAAGATATTTAATCATGTAAATAAAGAGTTCCCATCACATGCGATAAAGCTCATCTTAATTATGTCTTAAGAGTTTTGTCATCCTTTAAACATAAAAATATGGTTGTCATCTCTACAATAAAAAAAGCAGAGGATGGGGCTGTGTGATTCTTGATAGAGCATATGCTGGTTATAAACCTATGATAATAAGATTACATTTTTGCTAATCGAATCTCCGTGGTTAAACCACTTTTTGCTATTCACTTTTATTGAAGAACGGGAGGTAAATCGGCTGTGTCTTACCTCCCGTTCTTCAATAAATTTTTCGGGAGCCGGAAATGAAGTTAAGCAACTTACTTGGTCTCTCGCTCTCTCCGTCGCATCCTTTGACAGGTTCCAATGGATTCTGTATTCCATGTGCATGTGCATAGAGTACTAAGTCCGTCATGACTTGTCTGAGGAGCGCGGAGGAGCGAGAGTTCGGGTAGTTCCTTACCTACATTCCCGGCTCCTGAATGTTTCATTGAAGAACGGAGTAGACACAGCCGCTTTAACCCCCGTTCTTCATTAAAAGTGAATAGCAAAAGTGGTTTTAACCACTGGTGATACCCTTTAAGCTAAAGAGATTTAACTACCGTTAAGTTCAATACGCCAGCCGATGTCGACGTTCCTGCTCCATTCCCTGGCTAGAAAATGCATTACAACGACATTCCACCTAAAGTGATCTGGCTGGTGGTTGTCTGGAACGCTGGCGGTTAGCTGTAGTGTATGGTCCAACATTCTACAACTTGCCCTTCATTTCCACTCTCATTGATAATGTCACAATACCATTATTGTTATTATCTCTCGGATAATCAGGGCAGCTATGATGTGCCAGATCACATTGACAACTAAGAGCATGTAAAGTTCTGGAAAAAGAAATGATATATAATCTGAAGCTGCGAAGTACATCTCCTAAGTGACCCAATTCATCTCTGTCTTACCTTTGGCTACTATTCACCTTATGCGGGAAAGAGCACAAAATAAGTGATGGAACACTGGGTACATGATGAACCGTTACCTCATAATCCATTACTTGCTCCATAAAAAACCCACACCTCCATAATCTGTAGGGGGCTTCTTAACGTGGCTTAATGACAATTCAAGTAATTTCAGCTCCCAAAATGTATTGCCAGGTTAAGCCTTTATCTACATGATGAAACAGTCTTCCTTCTAATTACAAAACCACCCTTGTTCTATTCTTCATTGCTTTCTTCCAGCTCAGTCCATAAAAAACCAAATAAACTGTATTGTGTTTTCTAGAGATCTTACAGCACATTTCCAGCTCAGTGACTTTGTTCCATCCCATGCAGAGTACACTAACACATTTACTGTCATTTGATTTGACTTGCTATGGTCATAAGGAAAATTCATTTTTTTTTAGAAGAATGGTCTAATGTAATAGAGGGTCAACACTAATTATTTGCAGCAACCAATCAGATGTCATCTACTGCAGATCACCCAAAAAAAAAGCTAACAACTGGTTGGTTGTTGCATTTAATAGCACAGGCACACTACACTTTTTATTGCCCCATTTCTATTAAAGTGGCATAATGAAACACATGTTACTACCAAATAGAATGGAACCCAAATCTAGTAACATTCAGATTGTACTTTATCTCATCCACTGCACCTGTCCTATAGGCTGAACGTGATCAAAGTACTGGAGGAGAAAAATGCCAAATGTAAGAAAAAGGGAAGTATAGCAATAAAGCTGAGCATGAATAAAACCACTTAGCAGGATTAGGTCCCTAGGCCCCCACTTTATTTATTTTACACATGTAATTACAAAATTTAAAGGAAGTGGAAAATATCATTAGTTTTTAATGAGTTATTTATATTATATACATCAGTAATTCTATATATCCCTTCACTTGAAAAAATCAACCCTTGCTAACTGTGTGTCAGTAATGAGATTCAATTCAGGTACTACAATAGTCACCCTTCTTCCCATAATGCGCACTTCCTAGACGTCCCTAAGAGTAATTTCTACTGATTGGCTGTTGGGAGATCAAACATGCTCGATCTCTACCGACAACTGATTGGCCACAGTCAGAGCAAGGACATAACAAACATTATTAGGGTCCTGCAAACAGGAAGTCACTTTGGAAACATTTTTTATTCCCAGACAAATTGGTGATGTGCAGTTTAAGTTTATTGAAATGAGAGAATTCTCTGCTTTGCTCTCAAAACCATATATATTGTGTACTGAACTTTCCCCTTCAATGCAAATGGCCTGTAGCGCCTACCCAGGACCAGTTGCCCCCTGGGTGTAGAGTGCATGAAGAAACTGGGAGAGAAACACACACAACAACCAGCTCAGAGCTGGACAATAGCGTGGTACCAAATCTAAGCGGAAACAGAGTCGATAACGACAAGAGGCAAACACAGAAGAGCAGTCATGTGGCAGGTACAGAAGGGTATAGCAAAAGCATAGTCAGGGTCAGGCAAAAGGTCAGACAGGCAGCAAACAACCTAAATGGGAAACAGGCAGGAATTAAGAACCAATATAACAAACCAGATCACACTCTGAGCAAGTGATAAACCACAGGCAATAACTACTGGTCATACACTATGCGACATGTGTAGATTTGATGTTTAATCATCAAATCTATGAGTGTTTAAAGTCATCTTACCTTTCTGGAAGATTTGTCTACAAAGATTCCCCCAATATTCACTTTCTCTTGCCATTTATTTGTGATTGAAACATTTCATTTTGTGCTTATAGGAAAGTCCATCCCTCAAATGAAAAAAATGTATTTCGGTAGATCATCCCCAAACTACATTAGTTAGAAAGATTTAGGACTAACCTGAATGCTCTCTGATGTTCTGTTACCTCTCTTTCTGCTTTCTTGATCTTCCAGTTAACAGCTGTCAGTCATTGATGTAACAGTTGACATCAATGACATGAATGCTGACCCATAGCTGCTTCTAAGCTTGAAAAATACCTTGGAAAGCTTGGAGAGGTGGTGGAAACCTTGCAAGAGCTAATAGAAGAGGAAGAACATTTTGCTTTATAATAAGTTGTCCTTACTAACTATTGTGGTATTGGTGTTGGGGGTCCATTAAGAACTACATATCCGCAGGCTGGCAATTGGGCTGGACAGACTGGGCATTTCTCAGGGTGCTGTGATCTAAGGGGTCCCCAATGCTCTGTTTATTTTTTAGTGCAGGAGAAAGCGAAGAAAACCAGGATATATTGATTACAGTGACTGAAGGAGGGGGTTGGGGGGGTGGCACCACCCACAGCAGGAGTGTTTTAATGTCTGTAAATGTAACTTTAATGTCACAGGGACTGTCATGTGATTTCAGAGCAGAAGTGCGGGGGATCTGTGATGATGCTGCTACCATACCTTACATAAAATGTAAATATCTTCAAAACAATTAAAAAAATAATGAAAGCAAATTGCAAAACTACTCAAGAAAGCAATTCCTGTCAATTACCTAAAGTTATTTATGGACTACAGTTACCCTTTTAGACCTGCTATCGCTCTGTTGATCGGAAGTGTGATTGCACCAAGAGCAATTTCATTTCCCATCATCCAAAAAGTTGGATGTATTTGCAACAATGTTAAAATGATGATGTTAGTGTTCTGTAATTGGCTTGTATAATTTTCCATAAAACTGATGATGTAGCATTTACTAAACAGCTGCCATGGAAATATAAAAATGTACCACAAATATTCTCTTGATAGTATGGAATTCTACTGGCATTTTTAAAAACCTGGGAAATGTATTTTATCTCACACTGGAATAAAAATAAAGATGAACATGTAATAAATATTGTTTTCCTTTGATCTAACAGATGAGTTCTTATGGTGAATTCAATGAAATATAAAGCAAAATAATTAAAATGTAGGTAGGAGTAATTATTTATTTACTGTTTCAAAGGAAAAACACATCTCTGCCGAAGCATACAGTTTCATAGATTTATTCCCGTCAAAGTTAATGGGTTAATATGTACATAAAGTTATATTAAAAATTCTACCCTGACCAAAGATTGTGCAGAGAGTTTCCTGTTTGGTAGTGAAGTTATTCCATAAAGAGTTATTGCTGCCCTGAATTAATATGTGTTGCCATGAGCCCCACACTGCAGATGGACAAAACAGTCTGGCCAGTGATTTCAAAATCTCCATGAAATTTAACCTTGCATTGAAGTAATTATTATTATTATTATGATTTATATAGCGCCAACCACTTCCGTGGCGCTTTACAAATTATATAGTCATACATTACATACAGGGTAATAATACACGTTATACAAAGTCATACATATTACATACACAGGTAATACAAAATATGAGTAAACAAAGTGCTGAGTTTCTTACAGCAATACCATGATACAATAGGAGAGAGGACCCTGCCCAAGACTTACAGTCTAAAGGATATGGGTGAGGCACAAGGTTGCAGGAGTCGGTAGTTTGTAAATAGATTGGCAGTGGAGTGTGAAAGGCGGGTTGGATCTATTGGGTAGTAAGATGGGTAATGTTTAGGCCAGGTTTGCTTGCCTAAGAGGTGGCAGAGAGGAGAGGCATTAGAGGAGCGAGAGAGAAGTGAATGAGCCGGACAGCAGAGTTGAGATGGATTGAAGCGGAGCCAGATGGTTGTTTGGTAAACCACACAGGAGTGTGTTGCAGTAGTCAAGCCGACATATGACTAGGCATGGACTAGGATTTTTTGTAGCTTTGTTCGAGAAAAGGGTCGGATGTGGGAGATGTTTTTGAGTTGGAGTCGACAGGATGTGCAAGTGAATTGACATGGAGTTTGAAAGAAGATCGGAATCTAGCGTTATTCCCAGGCAGCGGACATGAGGAATGGTGATATAGGTGTGTTGATAATATTAATAGTAAGACTAGGGAGGGAACAGATCGTGAGGGTGGGAAAAGGACAGTTCAGTCTTGTCCATGTTGAGTTTGAGGAAGTGGGAGGACAAAGGCAGAGATGGCATTAAGGCAGTCGGGGACATGGGATGTCAGTGTTAGGGAGATCAGGAGCAGAGATGTAAATTTGGGAAGAAAGAAGAGGACCGAGTACTGAGCCTTGCGGGACCCCCACAGGGAGTGGGCGAGGGGTTGAGTTAATTTCAGAGTGGAAAACACTAAAGGTGTGCAGTGTCCTGAGAGGGTGATCAACAATACAAAGCAGAGACAGATCAGAAGAATGAGCAAAGAGTAGTGACCTTTAGATTTAGCACTAAGTAGATCGTTGTCACTTTAGTGAGGGCAGTTTCCGTGGAGTGGTTGGGCGGAACCCTAACTGAAGAAGAGAGTTAGCAGACATTGATTAACCAGGTCAGCATAGACATCTTTCCAGTAGTTTTGGAAGCAAATGGGAAAGGGAGACAGGCCGGTACTTGAAAGAGCAGCCGGGTCAGGGAGGGTTTTTTAAAGGGTAAGTATCTGAAAAAACAAATGCAGTTTAAATGGTAGCTGAATCCCTAAGTAACCTCCCCCCCCTTTTTTTAGGTCCCTTCAGAGCCTACCTGAGCCCATGGAAAGTGCTGGCCATCTTGGAAGATGAAAGAGTCGAAAGCTTCGCCCCCCCCGAGCGTTGCTGGACCTCGTTTCCAGCTTGTATCCAATCTTCAGTGCCAGTTAGGTCCGTGCATGCGTGTGCCACCCGCTGCGTGCGCGAGTGACGTCCTGACACGTGCGGCCTGCATGCACGGACCTAACCTACTGCCACTTAATTTAGACACAAGCTGGAAACGGGGTCCAGCAACTCTTGGGGGGCGGAGCTTACCAGACTTTTTTCATCTTCCAAGACGGCCAGCACTTTCATGGGCTCTGAAGGACCTAAAAAAAAGGGGGGGGGAAAGTAGTTAGGGATTCAGCTACCATTTAAACTGTATTGTTTTTTTTAGTATACTTATCCTTTAAATAGGGGAGACCACGGCATGTTTAAATGAGGAAGGGAAAATACCAGTGGAGAGGACAAGTTAAAGAGAGAGGTTAGGGCTGGTATGAGTGAGAGGAGAGAGGGGGAATAAGTGATAGGGAATGGGGTCAAGGGGGCAGGTGGTGAGACGTGTCCTGCATGGAGAGATAAGAGTCCCTGTTCTGTAATAGTGATGAAGCTCGTTAGGGTGTAATTAAAGGGATTAACCATAGGGAGGTAAGCCGGTGCAGTGGTAGAGTAGGAAGCTATATGGAGGAGGTAGGGTGTACAGGAAAACCATTTCGGATGGTTTTCGGAGGGCATTGGAAACCATGGAAATGGTAGTGGACGGCTACAAGGTCAGGGTCAGAGAAGGAGGGCATGGAGATATTTGTTGGAAGGGGTTAGAGAGAGAAGGGGGGGCGAGATTACGCAGGTCCTGCATCTGTACTTTTGTTGATAGGGGTTACGGCCGGCAGATGACACAGTTTAAATTTGAGAAGATGATGACGGACAGAGGAAAGGGGGAGTTGGAGAAGTTAGATACAAAGCAGAGGCGGGTGAAGACCAGATCCAGTGTGTGCCAATTACAATGGGTCTGAGCAGAGGACCATTGAGTAAGGCCAAGGGAGGAGGTAAGGAGAGAAGTTATGGCACAGAGGTGTTGGTATCGATGGGGATATTGAAATCCCCTAGATATTGAAGATAGAAAGTGGGACAACCAAGCAGGAAGTGGTCAAGAAAATAGTGGTTGGGCTGGTGGTCTATAATATACCTGCAATCTGTAAGGGCGTGGGAGAGTAAAACACGGACTGAGTGGAACTCAAAAGATAGATCGGAGAGGGCTGGTAGGCGCGATGGGTATGAAAGTCCAGCGCTCAGAGAGAAGAATACCCACTCCCCCACCACATTTATTATCGGGCCTAGTGGTGTGGCTGAAGTGAAGGCCACCATATGAAGCACGGCGGGTGAGACAGTCAGAGGGTGACAGCCATGTTTCAGTAAGACCAAGAAATGTAAAGCAGTTAGAGATAATAGGTTGTGTACTTGTGCAAGTTTATTACAGACTGTGCGTTCCACAAGGCCCCGATATAGGAGCAGGGGGAAGGGAAAGGAGAGGTACATTTGTGATATTGTGTGGGTTAAGGGTACTAATGGATAAAGGAGCGCTACGGGCAGTAGACATTAGGGTGGGTTGATCGTACAGGTGCGGTATGGAGTGGGGATGGGATTGGGGAGATATCACCAGCTGCAAGTAGGAGCAGGAGAGAGAATGAGAGGAGGTTGAGTGGGATTTAAATGGAACATGCGTTTTGTCTTGTAGTGGAGGAAGCTGGAGGGTGTTTGACAATGGAAAGGAGTTCATGGTGGGAAAGGAGGGAGAGGACAAAATGGAGGGTGCAATATAAATGGACTTATCAACATTGGGGTGTTGTAGTGAGGTGATAGAGCTTAGTATATAGGTAACCGCAGATAAGGAGCAAGGTTATGTGAAACAAGATGATGGGTATATTACAATGGGAATGGTTGAATGGTGTGGTCTAAATGTGCAAAGATCAGTGTCAGGCACTTCAGGTTACTTCTGGTGTTAATTCAGCCCTACACTTAGAAAAGGCGGCAGAAATGACCAAGGTCAGAATGTGACTAGGCTCTTACAGATATAGCTGGCCTGATTACAACTACAATTAGAAATACTGTTCAGCTAGGATGTGTGAGGGGACAGACAAATTCAATGAAAACAGAGTGAGGATCAAACAAATGGTAAAAGTCCCATAAAACAACCAGACAAGACTGAGATAAGGTAGCAATCATACCAGGCAAAAATTACAATGAAGCACAGGAAGGGATGCACAGGGGGATGCACAGTGGAGCGATGAATAGGATAGTAAGCAGATCATACCAGGCAAAAATTACAATGAAGCACAGGAAGGGATGCACAGTGGAGCGATGAATAGGATAGTACAGCAGATCATACCAGCAAAAATTACAATGAAGCACGGAAGGAATGCACAGGAGTGATGAATAGGATAGTACAGCAGATCATACCTGCAAAAATTACAATGAAGCACAGGAAGGGATGCACAGTGGAGCGATGAATAGGATAGTACAGCAGATCATACCAGGCAAAAATTACAATAAGCACAGGAGGGATCACATGGAGTGATGATATGATAGTACAGCAGATCATACCATGCAAAATTACAATGAAGCACAGGAAGGATGCACAGTGGAGTGATGAATAGGATAGTACAGCAGATCATACCTGTAATGACAATAAGATGGTGTCAGGAAAGATGGAGAGTGATCCTAATGGTGCCCTAGGTAATTCTGGTGTTAATTCAGCCCTACACTTAGAAAATGCTGCATTTGGGAAAGGCTGCAGAAACTGACCAAGGTCAGAATCTGACTAGGGCTCTTAGGGCTAGGACAGTGGGTAGTCCAATGAGAATCTGAATAGTTTGTAGGTCTGCTCTGAACTAATGGCTCAACTGAAATATAACAGATTTTCTCAGGTGTTGAGTCCACACTAATGACTCAACCTTTACAGCATGAATGTCTGGTTATTCAGACTGGGTAACCTTTTAGAAAAGGGTTAAAGTAAAGGGGCCGGGGGGGGTCTCAGGGTTTGACGGGGTGGGAAAGGGAAGTATAAACTTGTGTTCTGGGGGGCGTAAGCTGGAGACATTTTTAATTTAAGCAAATATAATAGAGCACATTATTATCTTCCACGCTCATGTTGCACACTTTGCTGTTCTTGTCATATGTGGCATATTTATAAAAGGTTGTTAATTATTTGTCACTGATATCATTGCCTTTTTAACCGAATTTGCAAAACTTATAAAGTGGTAATTACCGGTGCCAAAAAGTAATACAGCCGCACATCACCATTCACTTATCAACGCATATCGCCACGGCAATGCTCGATCGTATTTATAAAACAAAATTCCAGGGGAGGTATTAAACAATACGATAGCGATAGCAATTATCAGAATATTCGATATTCCTATTTGGCAGCTTTTCGAATTTCCGATGTTTTTCATTTTTGATTTTCTCCGTTTCCCAATAAATTTGAACAGGGGTCTTATTCACTTATACATGAGTGTTTTATCTGCTAAAGACCCCCCTGAGATATTGCCAAATTCTCAGGTACAGACCTTGACTGGTATTGACTGGTTATGGTGCAATTTATCTTTTCACTGCGATACTGGATTTAACACATTCAACACTGAACGCCACACATTGCCGGTGATACCGCCACACATTGCGGCCCGGTTTAAAAATTCACTTGCCATTTCGATGTCCTGCATTAGCAAAATGGCAAAAAAATAAAATAAATATGCCCCTATTTTCCTTTTATTGTTAGTCCATAGCAGAGAATCCGAGGCTTTTGATCCAGTTTTGTAGAATTAAAGGTAGCAGATGCTTTGGCTCAGAAGTGATGTGTTTAATCTTCCATTGATATATTGAAGCCACTACAGGTGGTCTTCTTAACTCGCAATGTAAAAGAGAGATGAGCTGGTGGTGGGAGTATCGCACTGCTGATGGCACACACTGTGCTTCTGGGCTTTGATCTTTCCACACACCCTGCTCCTTTATCTGAGCTTTTGCCCTTCATAGCGTTTTTTTGTTCTTTGAAACCCAGTTAAATTACAGAAAGAAAACAGCTGAGATGGAGCATTGAGACACATGTTCCTTGTTTTCTCTAATGTAATATTTACTGTAACACTTAGAGAAATAAAATGAAGAACAGTTTTTTTCTTTTAATAATTTCTAATATTGATGGTTAATATGGAAAATTGTTTCTTTATAAAGACTGATGCTGGCCATACACTGAGAAACCTTCCAAATCTTCCTGCGACGTTGGTACAACTGTCTAGCCCCCAAGTCAAAACACTGCTCATTTTCCCAGACTCGCTGGGCAAATATATGGTGTTAAAGTCATGCTAACCGGCTCAACGTTGGATGCGCAAGCAAAAATCACAGGCGCATCCGACGCTCTCGATTAGATATATTAGATATTGGATCGCGGATGTAGCATTTA
The DNA here is from genome assembly GCA_019447015.1 of Hymenochirus boettgeri. NCBI lineage: Eukaryota > Metazoa > Chordata > Amphibia > Anura > Pipidae > Hymenochirus > Hymenochirus boettgeri. The sequence goes on along the minus strand of CM033473.1, from coordinate 267,305,875 downwards.
CCCAGAGTGATAGAGGTCAAATGAGAGGGTAAATGAGATTATTCAAATTGATTAAAATATTAAAGTCAAAGCTAGCTAATCCCTATTTAAGTGCACAGCCATCATAGACTGGGAGCAAAGGAGTTATTGTTACCTGCCTGAAATTCCAGACCAGTTCTATGGCCTTGTTACATGAGCCATATTTGTCTTTGTAGCAGTAAGATAGATTAACTCTAACTTTGAAATGGGTCTGCCTTAAATAACTTATTAAACATAGCGCCCCCCAAACTGGGAACCAAGGGCTGAATAATCCGCAAGGTTTTTAAGTTGTTGCGCTGCAGAGTGCCACAATGGGTTAAAGTTGCACTGAGCGATTTATGATTGGTTAGCACAACTTCTACCCATTGTTTGTGCCAGCTGCATAAATATTGGAAAAAACACTTGCACAGCCGCCAGTAATCCTATTGGGCAGCACGGTGGCTCAGTGGTTAGCACTGATGTTCTGAGTTCGATTCCACCCTTGGTCAAATCTGCAAGGAGTTTGTATGTTCTCCCAATGCTTGCGTGGGTTTCCTCCGGGCACTCCGGTTTCCCCCACAATTATAAAGACATACTGATAGGTTGTATGTGTCACAGTTCCAAGAATGTACAATGACACACCGCTGTTGGCTCCTTGGCCAGACAAATATGGTAGGTGCAATCCTCTCAGCCCCCTACCTCCAGGGCTTCAACATCCAAGCAAGGAAAAAAGTAGAGGAGCACACTACTATGCTGAATGCTTCTTTTATTGGTGCAAAAACAACATACAACGTTTCGGGACTCTAGGCCGGAGGAAGGGGCCAGAGTCCCGAAACGTTGTATGTTGTTTTTGCACCAATAAAAGAGCATTCACCATAGTAGTGTGCTCCTCTACTTTTTTCCTAGCTTAGGTTGTACGTGTACATAAAGTGATTAGATTGTAAGCTCTTCGGGGCAGGGCTTGATGTGAATTGAGTAAATAATTGTAAAGCGCTGCGGAATATATAGTGCTATATAAGAAATATAATATATACATACATACCAGAGGTTGTACGAGTGTCTTTTCCAATAGCTGACAGCTGGCGTTAAATATTTAAGTGCGGGTGAGATTCACCCTGAGACGCCCAGCCTTTCTTGCCCAGAGTGAATCTCCCTGTTTGTATAATGCGCCCAGTGAATAAAGATACTATCCAATCCAGGTACTGAGGTGACATAGCCACATACGCTAACTCCATAAAATAACCACATTACCAAATTACTTTTATGAGGCATGTTTGTAGTCAGTAAACTGGATAAAGACAAACAAAAGAGATGGGACCAAGTAAAGGAAAGGAGAAGGTGGTAGCAGATGACATTAACCAAAGAATGGGTGTAGGAATCGAGAATGTAGACTCACAAATTAGGAACTGGGAAGTATCTAGACTTATAGAAATATTATTTTACAACAGTAAAGAGCAATTTTTGTATCTCCACTGATAAAATAAATGTTTTGTATTCAGGAGGTAAAGGAGCCGTTTCTTACCTCTTGTTCTTCAATAAGATGCAGGAACCGGGAACGAAGTTAAAGAACTTGCCTGATCTCTTGCTCCTCAGTCCTCTGTTCAATAAAATCCTATTTATGTTTTTTCTGCGGTTTAAGACACAATTTGAACATCCCCATCCATAGAATGGACACATTTCTTCGATACATAAAAGTTATTTATTCCACAGTTCTAAACACAGAAGAAATAGGATATCACTAAACTTTAACTGTCTTTTACCTTTATCTACAGGCAAGCTTTTGTATAACCAGTTACTTATTTCTATCAGCACTTTATAAAGTGAATTGCATCTGTCACAAAACAATATGTATTGGATCCTCACATTTATTTGCAACTTGACATTTTAAAGAATAAATTCAACACACAGTGGCATATCGCCCTCTACCTGTTGAAATGAGAAATGAAACCTCACCAGACAAAACTACAAATAAGTTATCTGAAATAAGTGAATTGATTTCACATACATTTTTCTGTTTAAAAACCTTAACATGGAATAGCTAAATGTTCAGTTTCTATTCTAGGGAAGTGATCATTCTGCATATTCTGTTAAAGTACAAGTCATTTTTATAGTTAATATTGAGGAAATTATGGACTGCCATAGGCTGAGTGCTTAGAGACTCTAAGAGGACTACTGGTATCATTATTTTACAAACATGGGTACAATATTTTCTTTAAGACAAGTTTTGAAAAATTTTGTGACACTGATGACATAGCTAAACATCAATTATAATTGATGATGTTGTTAATCACCGATTATATCTAATGACATAGCTAGACACCAATTAAAACTGATGACATAGCTTAGCACCTATTGTAACTGATTACATAGTTTAGCATCGATTATAACTAATAACATAGCTAGGCACAGATTAAAACTAAGCTAAGAACCTATTATAAGTGATGACATAGCTAAGCATTGATTATAACTAATGACATAGCTAAGCATTGATTAAAACTGATGACATAGATAAGCACAGATTATAACCAAAGACATAGCTAGGCAATGATTAAAAATTATGACATAGCTAAGCACTGATTATAATTAATGACATAGCTAAGCATTGATTAAAACTGATGACATGGCTTAGCACAGATTATAACTAAAGAAATAGCTAGGCACTGATTAAAACTGATGGCATAGCACTGTGATGTCCAGAGCCCCCGAGTATACCCCAATCTACAGCCGCTAGTAGACATGTGTTGAAACCAATTTTCCAGAAGAGGAAAGTCAGAAGTTGGTCCGGTTATAGAAGATGCTTTGGGATGATGACCATAAATGCAGCAGAAATAGTACCTGTAGAGGAATAAATAGTATTATTGTATGCAAACTCGGCAAAGTGTAGAAACTCTGCCCAGGATTCCTGACAATCTGAAACAAAACAACAAAGGTATTGCTCTAATGATTGATTGATCCTCTCTGTCTGTCAATTAGACTGAGGATGGAAGGAGGAAGAAAAAGACAGAGAGATAACGAGCCGAGTACAAAAGGAGCGCCAAAACTGAGCTACAAACTGGACCCCCCTATCTGAAACTATGTTTTCGGGAATCCCATGGAGTTGGAAAATGTGTTTGATAAATAACAGGGTTAAATCCTTAGCAGATGGAAGTTTGTTAAATGGTATAAAATGAGCCATCTTGCTAAAATGGTCAACTACGATCCAAATGACCATGGACCCCAGGGAGACTGGTCAATTATGAAATGCATAGAGATATGGGACCATGGAGTGGTAGGCACAGGAAGGGATATTAATGTGCCAAAAGCAGTATTTCTAGGTGTCTTGCTACGGGCAGAAACCTTAACATAAGCTTTGGTATCTCTAAAAATTGAAGGCCACCACAAATGACGGGACAGGAGCTTGTAGATCTTTTTCTACCCTGGATGCCTGGCTAGCTTAGAATCGTGGAACTGCTGAATTAGGTAAGTATTCACAAGGGGTCTCGGAGTGCTTCGCAAAAGTTCGACACAACTTGCTCCAAATAAAAATTTAAAACGTTTATTCAGACATGCTTAATAAAACACATACCACTGCCACCGGCTGGTGTTCCAAACGCCTTACACGTTTCGGACCAAACGAGGTCCTTAATCATAGGCTATGATTAAGCATAAGTGTTTTATTAAGCATGTCTGAATAAAAGCAAAGTTTTACATTTTTATTTGGAGCAAGTTGTGTTGAACTTTTGAGGAGCATCCGAGACCCCTAGTGAATACTTACCTGACGTTGAACCTAAGCGAGGGGTTCGGGGCTGGATAGCACGCGAACCAATCTACTGGAGCGGTGAGTCCTACTACCCACGTGTATGCGATTCTAAACAGAGTCTTTGTGTGTTACTCAGCGAACAGCTCAGGGCTAAAGCACCTGAACCTCAACTAATACAAGCGAGATTTCACATGGCAAATATTTATAGCCTGTTTTGAAACATATCAATGTTTGTTAGTTTAACAAAAGTAGCAATTTATGTCTGTTAATTTATTACTGAACTGCTGAATTACCTGTAAACTGAGATTAGGAGGAACAAATAAACGGTTAGATGGTTTACCAGGAGGAACATCGGTCTGAAAGGAGTTTAAAAGATTGGAAAGATTAGGAGATAACTGAGAAGTGAACAAGGCATTCAAAAAACAGCAAGGAGGAATAATGGGTTCTGGCACAGTTTCAGAGTTAAGAAGTGAATCAAAAAAATTACAAGAAAGAGCATCCACTTTTATATTCTTAGATGCAAGTCTGTATGTGATTATGAAATGGAATCTGCAGAAGAAAAGAGCCCAACAGGCTTGTCTAGAATTTAACCTTTTGGCATTTTCAATTTACTCCAGGTTCTTGTGGTTGGTATATACAGTGACCGGATGTAATGCCCCCTCTAGCCAATGCCTCCACTACTCAAAAGCTGTTTTAACAGCCATGAGTTCCCTGTTGTCAATGTAATAGTTAACTTCTGCTGGGGAAAATTTCTTGGACAGATAGGCACATGGGTGTAACTGTTCAGGTTGACCAGAATACTGAGCTAAAACGGTCCCTACGCCTATCTCTGAGGCATCCACCTCCACTACAAAAAGCAAATTTATATCGGGATGTGTCAAAAAAAATGTTTTACAAAAAGCTTCTTTTAGCTTAAGAAAAGACACCTGAGCCTGTTGGGACCAAGGAGAATGGAAGGTGCCCTTTTTAGTCAAATTGGTCAATGGGGCAACTAAGATGGAGAAGTTCTTAATAAACCTTCTAAAGAACTTGGCGGATCCCAAAAATCTCTGCAGGGCTTTGAGGCTGGTGGGAACCTCCCAATGAAGAACAGCAGAAACCTTTATGGGATCCATAGAGAGGCCCTTATCTGAGATAATAAAACCAAGAAAAGGAATCTGCTGGAGCTCGAAGGAAAACTTCTTCAACTTAACAAACAGGTAGTTTTCTCTAAGTTTAGCAAGGACCAATTTGACATGAAGACGATGTTGTTCTAAAGAGGATGAAAAGATAAGAATATCGTCAAGGTATACAATCACAAACCTACCCGAGAACTCCCGGAGCACATCATTAATAAAATCCTGGAAGATTGCTGGGACGTTACATAGGCCAAAGGGTTATAGTGGCCATCCTTGGTGTTAAATGCAGTCTTCCATTCGTCCCTTTGACGTATTTTAAATTATATGCTTCTCTTAAGTCTAACTTGGAAAAAATAGAAGACCCAGCTACTTGGTCATGGTTTTTGCAGCAAAAAGCGACTCACGTTTTTTTGTCACGAAAAGCAGGAAAAGACAGCGAAAATGGAATTTAAAGCCCCGGAACAGATAGGATAATCAAACATTCTTGAAAAAGCTAGAGGACGCTAGCAAAACACGTTGAGATTGATCAGCTTAGACCTGGAGCATCTGTAGAAGGTGCCCAATAGATCTAGAGTAGACCCTAAAAAGAGGATCATCTATAGCTGTACACTTTTTTATCATTTTTATGTAATTTTTATTGCTTTTATGAAGATTGAAGACAATAAAAACACTAGAATCAAAAGTAAGTGTTTTTTATCTTAATTTTATATGGAATGTTTTCCTTAATAGACTCCGAGAGGCCAAAGACAAATTGGTTGTTTAAAGCTGGATCATTCTAGCTTTAAACCACCCAGCGCCAAAACTCAGCAGCATACTCCTCGGCAGAACATTTGTCCTGTCGAAGGTTCATAATCTTGGCCTCAGCTGTGGCAGTAAGATCAGGATCTGAGTAGAGAAGGGCCATGGCATTGAAAAAGGCGGTCACAGAAACCAACGATGGATTATCGTCCGGAAGACCAAATGCCCAGGTCCCCTTGAAGGAGGGATATCACCAGGGCAACTTTCTGGCATTCAGAACCAGTGGAGGTGGGATGCAGCCAGAAATATAACTTGCAAGAGTTCATAAAGTTGTCAAACTTGCTGCATTCTCCATTAAATTTTTCGGGCAGCGGGGTCTTCAGCTCGAGAACATGAAGTGGAGCGACTGAAGGAAACCTATTTTCCTGGGGCGCTACCCTTTGGGCTAGTTGATTGACAGCCCCAGTTAAGAGCCGTATTTGCTCTTGGATTTCTTCCATGGCCTGATGCCCGAAGTCCCCGAGCATACCTTCAGCGCCTATACCCCAATCTACAGCCGCTATCTTCACCTATAGACAAGCCCCCGATCGTCAGGAGACTTGTCGTGCCTCATCGTACATGGTTACCCCCAGGTCTTAGAGCTCAAGGTATAGACGCTGAGGCGGAGTATACTCTGGAAAACCGGACACCGGACACCGGATTACATCGATTATAACTAATAACATAGCTAGACACAGATTAAAACTAAGCTAAGCACCTATTGTAACTGATGACATAGCTAAGCATCGGTTATAACTAATGACATAGCTAAGCACCGATTATAACTAATGACATAGTTAAGCATTGATAAAAACTGATGACATAGCTTAACACAGTTTATAACTAATGACATAGCTAAGCATTGATTAAAACTGATGACATAGGTTAGCACAGATTATAACTAAAGACATAGCTAGGCATTGGACTCGGACTTCTCGAACTATCCCGGAACCGGATTTCTCGGACTTTCGAACCTTCCAGACTTTTGCTAATTATCGAACGTTCATCTTCGCTGTTTCGAGAATAATCGAATTTATGAGCCATTCGCTAACCCTTGAATGTATCGTTCGCTAACCCTCAAAAGTATCGGTCGTTTTCGCTAACCCTCGAAAGTGTTGTTTGATTTTGGTAACCCTAGAATTTATGGTTGTTTGCGCTAATCCTCGAAAGTATCGCTCGGTAACCCTCGAATTGGACGTAACCCTCAAATGTAGCTTGTGCAAAACCCGACAACTGCCTCCTTGAGTTAAGGAAGTGTTTTAACAAGTTTTGATGATAGTGACATGTTCCCCAGACCATTTCCCAGGTGCAACAGCCATTTACAGTAAGTTACCATTGTTAGATTAGCTGTAAATCATCCGGAATTTATCACTCTCCCATTGACTTTAATGGGTCCGAATTCGAACTTTCAAACTTTTACTGAAGTTTGAAAGTTCAAAAATGGGCCGAGCATTATGAAGTTCAGCCACCTCTAATTGTAACTGATGACATAGCTAGGCACCTATTGTAACTGATGACATAGCTAGGCAGCTATTGTTACTGATGACATCGCTAGGCACCTTCTGTGAATGTCACATTAATACTCTGTCCTACCTACTGAGATTATTTGTCAGGTGATTCCCAGTACATGGTATGCAGTACATTATACAGTGTTTACACCTGAAACGTTAACTTTGTGATGGCCATTATTGTGTCATTTCAATTCCCAGTAGTTTACACAATAACAGAAATAAAGGTAAGAATACATTTATTATAAAAAAAAACTGTCCCCACTAAAAAGGGCAAACAAATATTAAAGGATAAAAGATAATATGGGTGAGGGCTTACCTAAAGTGAATAATAGTATGGGTGTATAAACCCCAGACACTTCGCTATATGTGTCACTAAAATGAATGGGCCACCGTTGCAAATAATGAAGTTGAGAGAGTCAAACTCCGCTCACCAAATCATCAGTGTGTCCCGGGTACTGCACACTGAGGTAAATACAGCACTGGAAAACACCAATAGGATAGGCTGTAAACTCCAGTGCACAGTAGATAGGTTAAAATACATTTTTATACACAAAGGTCAAGTACAATTTGAACCATAACTCAGTGGGCATATTTATAAACGATCAATAGTTTGGTCATTTCTCTGTGACAAGACATTGCAATAGCAAAGATTGTTATTTTTGCCATATTTATAATTTCACGGTGAAAGTTATCACGACAAAAGATACAATGCTAAAAATGAGTCTAACATCCCCCCTAGACCCTTATTAGTATTGATAAACACTCCACCATGTCCTGACACTCACTGGTAGGCTAGATATATGGGCACTTATGCGTTTTCGCCACTTCAGACTTGGCAATTTTAAATAGCTGAACTTAACTTTTCTGCTGCAATAAGTAGCAATTAGCGGAATGGTGATCAAGCCAGTAATGACCGCTCGCCACCTGTTATTGCTGCTTAATGAATTATTATTTATTAAAATTAAGTTAACTCCAAATTTGTTGGGAAAAGTGACAAAAAAACAAACATTTATAAATAAATAGACTCTAGTATTTAGCTTAAAGAAGAAAGAAAGCCTAGGAAAAAACCTTGTCTATATAGATGCGAGAACACATTGAGCATTGATGCAGCCGTAGTTTAGGATAACACAGATGCCACTGCATACTGAAAACAGAGTCTAGTGGCCATAGTCTTAAAGGATATCTACTGTATACTCTATAATAAAAATTAACTGTTTAAAAATGGAAAGTACCTGGGGCAGGGAGGTTGGACTGATTATTCCTACCTAACAATATTGTTTCGTTGAGCTACAGCATGTACAGTTTTCATTTGCCAGGTTAGTCCTGGACTATTCCTGTATTAAAGATGGTGCTGAAGCCAGGAGGAAGACTGTCAGAATCTTTGGGCTGATGCTCTTTACAGAAACAATATTGGGAGGTAGGTATAACCGGTGCTATATCCCTGTCCCAAGTACTTTTAAGTTTAACTGTTTTTTTAAATAAACTATATACATGATAGTTATCCTTTAAGGCTGGAGTACATGGGTTGATTTTTTTCAGTGGGTTGGATTGGTCCGCACGTGACATCTATTCAATTTTATCTCAAGATAGCTGGTGTGTGATGGTTTGCCACAAATTTAATCTGTACTTTCAACTTTCTATCTTGGATCAGCTGTATAGTGCAATCACCTAATGTTGCTGGGCTACTTAAGAGAGGATTTTATGATCCTTGATTCATGGTGGAATCTTGTTTCTTGTTTGCTTTAAGAACATAAATGGTATTTAAATGGTCTAGGGGTGGGAGGTGGTTTTGTGATTTTCTTACATTGGAGTTTATTATTTAGTTTATACTGCTCTTCGTAACATATTTATATTCATATCGATATTTTGGTGTAACTCCAAAATAATTTGCCAAGTCTGAAATTAAGTTAATGCATTTTTATGGGTCTTTGTGACCTATTAATCATTGTTTTTGATTTAATGAAGGGTGTTTATTATAACTTTAGTAAGGTATTTATTATTATAACTACAGTAATGTGTTAATTATCATAACTATAGTAATGTGTTTATTATCATAACTAATGTAATTTGTTTATTATCATAACTACAGTAATGTGTTTATTATCATAACTAATGTAATTTTTTTATTATCATAACTACAGTAATGTGTTTATTATCATAACTACAGTAATGTGTTTATTATCATAACCACAGTAATGTGTTTATTATCATAACTACAGTAATGTGTTTATTATCATAACTACAGTAATGTGTTTATTATCATAACTACAGTAATGTGTTTATCATTACTACAGTAACGTGTGTATTATCATAACTAAAGTAATGTGTTTATTACCATAACTACAGTAATGTGTTTGTGTTTATTACCATAACTACAGTAATGTGCTTATTACCATAACTACAGTAATGTGCTTATTACCATAACTACAGTAATGTGTTTATTATCATAACTTCAGTAATGTGTTTATTATCATAACTACAGTAATGTGTTTATCATAACTACGGTAATGTGTTTATTATCATAACTGCAGTAATGTGTTTATTATCATAACTATAGTAATGTGTTTATTACCGTAACTACAGTAATGTGTTTATTATCATAACTACAGTAATGTGTTTATTATCATAACTAAAGTAAGGTGTTTATCATAACTACAGTAATGTGTTTATTACTATAACTACAGTAATGTGTTACCAGAACTACCCTGATGTGCTTATTACCATAACTACAGTAATGTGTTTATTATCATAACTAATGTAATTTGTTTATTATCATATCTACAGTAATATGTTTATTATCATAACTAAAGTAATGTGTTTATTACCATAACTATAGTAATGTGTTTGTGTTTATTACCATAACTACAGTAATGTGCTTATTACCATAACTACAGTAATGTGTTTATTATCATAACTACAGTACTGTGTTTATCATAACTACGGTAATATGTTTTTATCATAACTACAGTAATGTTTATTGTCATAACTGCAGTAATGTGTTTGTTATCATAACTACAGTCATGTGTTTATTATCATAACTACTGTCATTTGTTTATTATCATAACTACAGTAATGTGTTTATTATTATAACTACAGAAATGTGTTTATCATAACTACAGTAATATCTGTTGTATTCAATGAGATCAACTGGACTTGAAGTCCAGTTGATCTAATTGAATGCAACAGATATACAATGACCTGGATGAATGAGAACCTTCATAAGCAACTACAGTAATGTGTTTCTTATCATAACTACAGTAATACGTTTATTATTATAACTACAGAAATGTGTTAATCATAACTACAGTAATGTGTTTATTATCATAACTACAGTAATGTGATTATTATTATAATTACATTAATGTGTTTATTATCATAACTACAGTAATGTGATTATTATTATAATGACATTAATGTGTTTATTATCATAACTACAGTAATGTGTTTATTTTCATGACTACAGTAATGTGTTTATTATCATGACTACAGTAATGTGGTTATTGTTATAACGACATTAATGTGTTTATTATCATAACTACAGTAATGTGTTTATAATTATAACTACAGTAATGTGTTTATTATCATTACTACAGTTGCAGCTAACTACTGATATACTAAGGAGAGCTTTTTATCATTTGGTCTGTCTGTCTATTAAACGGGACAGGCCCCAGACAGATATACATATTCTTTTTAACTGCTGTACTCTCAGGTGTCAGGACAAAGCCTTTCAGGTACTCTGGGTACATTATAAAGGAGTGGACCTTATTTAGCCTTCTAAAGCATGCTCATTTTAAAGCTATTACTCCCAAAGTTTGACCAATTAAGATTCCCCCATACACTCTTCAATCAAAAGAAAATGAATTAGTCTCAATTCTTTATATTTCACAGTCGGTAAAGACATAACCTGTCTTTTAGATTCCACAAAACTAACATGTATTTAAAAAATACTTTGATTGTTGTCCTGGCCTATGGACATCAAAGGGAAATGGCAAATATCTTTACTTCTGCAGAGAACAAATTTGGTTATTATGGTACATTATTCACCTCTGTTATATCAAATAATATGCCAGTAAATCAGAGCATAATTACCGGGTCAGCTGAAGATGCATTACTATTTATAGCTGCACTTTTAAGCTTTCCTGTCTGGTTTAATTTCTGATTCCTTTGCTAAGTTAATATTTCAGTTCTGTGTACATCTGACCTATCAACAGCTAGCGTTTTGTGCTGAGGAATTTATTTCATTTTGGCGAAGGTTCAATTTATAGAGAAAATGACGTATACAGTTTTGGCTTAGCGATACACAACTTTTTTTCATTTTTGACAAAATGTTAATCCAAAGAATGCAAACTAAAAAAAACCTGTATATGTTTATCCCAAGGGATCTGTCTACAGATTTAGTTGTAACTGCTTCGATTTAAAAAGAGTGTATCTGTAACAGCATTAGTTCTCCCTATTCCCGATGCACGTAGAAATGTTGTTTTATTCCAACCATAATTAATGATGAGTCCCAGTTTATTAATGACCCTGGTCTTGATTTCGAACTAAAATTCCACAGATCTGATGGAATTTTTTAAAATTTGGAACTTATCATCGAAAATTAGAGAGGGAAATGCTGTGTTTGATAATTGAAAATTAGAGAGGTAGTACAAAATTGTACTGTGTTAGCCATTGATGAAAGTGAAGACATCTTGGATATAAAATAATACCATTTATTGTCTAACTAAAATGATTGAAAATGCAAGCTTTCAAAGCACCGAGGAAGAAAGTACGTCGAAAGCTTGCATTTTCAATCATTTTAGATAAAAAGTATTATTTTATATCCAAGATGTCTTCAAAATTAGAGAGGGAAAGACTGTTTGAATATATAAAAGTTAGAACATTAGAATGGGAAAGACTGTTTGAAAATCGAAAATTTAAAAATTATATAGGGAAAGACTGTGTTTAAAAATAGAAAATTTTAAAATTATATAGGGAAAGGCTGTTTGAAAATCGAAAATTAGATAGGAAAAGACTGTTTAAAAATCGAAAATTTTAAAATTATATAGGGAAAGACTGTTTGAATATCAAAAATTAGAAAATTAGATATGGAAAGACTGTTTGAAAATCGAAAATTAGATAGGGAAAGACTGTTTGAAAATCAAAAATTAGATAGGGAAAGACTTTGAAAATCAAAAATTAGAAAATTATATAGGGAAAGGCTGTGTTTGAAAATCGAAAATTTGTTAAATGGTATAAAATGAGCCATCTTGCTAAAATGGTCAACTACGATCCAAATGACCATGGACCCCAGGGAGACTGGTCAATTATGAAATGCATAGAGATATGGGACCATGGAGTGGTAGGCACAGGAAGGGATATTAATGTGCCAAAAGCAGTATTTCTAGGTGTCTTGCTACGGGCAGAAACCTTAACATAAGCTTTGGTATCTCTAAAAATTGAAGGCCACCACAAATGACGGGACAGGAGCTTGTAGATCTTTTTCTACCCTGGATGCCTGGCTAGCTTAGAATCGTGGAACTGCTGAATTAGGTAAGTATTCACAAGGGGTCTCGGAGTGCTTCGCAAAAGTTCGACACAACTTGCTCCAAATAAAAATTTAAAACGTTTATTCAGACATGCTTAATAAAACACATACCACTGCCACCGGCTGGTGTTCCAAACGCCTTACACGTTTCGGACCAAACGAGGTCCTTAATCATAGGCTATGATTAAGCATAAGTGTTTTATTAAGCATGTCTGAATAAAAGCAAAGTTTTACATTTTTATTTGGAGCAAGTTGTGTTGAACTTTTGAGGAGCATCCGAGACCCCTAGTGAATACTTACCTGACGTTGAACCTAAGCGAGGGGTTCGGGGCTGGATAGCACGCGAACCAATCTACTGGAGCGGTGAGTCCTACTACCCACGTGTATGCGATTCTAAACAGAGTCTTTGTGTGTTACTCAGCGAACAGCTCAGGGCTAAAGCACCTGAACCTCAACTAATACAAGCGAGATTTCACATGGCAAATATTTATAGCCTGTTTTGAAACATATCAATGTTTGTTAGTTTAACAAAAGTAGCAATTTATGTCTGTTAATTTATTACTGAACTGCTGAATTACCTGTAAACTGAGATTAGGAGGAACAAATAAACGGTTAGATGGTTTACCAGGAGGAACATCGGTCTGAAAGGAGTTTAAAAGATTGGAAAGATTAGGAGATAACTGAGAAGTGAACAAGGCATTCAAAAAACAGCAAGGAGGAATAATGGGTTCTGGCACAGTTTCAGAGTTAAGAAGTGAATCAAAAAAATTACAAGAAAGAGCATCCACTTTTATATTCTTAGATGCAAGTCTGTATGTGATTATGAAATGGAATCTGCAGAAGAAAAGAGCCCAACAGGCTTGTCTAGAATTTAACCTTTTGGCATTTTCAATTTACTCCAGGTTCTTGTGGTTGGTATATACAGTGACCGGATGTAATGCCCCCTCTAGCCAATGCCTCCACTACTCAAAAGCTGTTTTAACAGCCATGAGTTCCCTGTTGTCAATGTAATAGTTAACTTCTGCTGGGGAAAATTTCTTGGACAGATAGGCACATGGGTGTAACTGTTCAGGTTGACCAGAATACTGAGCTAAAACGGTCCCTACGCCTATCTCTGAGGCATCCACCTCCACTACAAAAAGCAAATTTATATCGGGATGTGTCAAAAAAAATGTTTTACAAAAAGCTTCTTTTAGCTTAAGAAAAGACACCTGAGCCTGTTGGGACCAAGGAGAATGGAAGGTGCCCTTTTTAGTCAAATTGGTCAATGGGGCAACTAAGATGGAGAAGTTCTTAATAAACCTTCTAAAGAACTTGGCGGATCCCAAAAATCTCTGCAGGGCTTTGAGGCTGGTGGGAACCTCCCAATGAAGAACAGCAGAAACCTTTATGGGATCCATAGAGAGGCCCTTATCTGAGATAATAAAACCAAGAAAAGGAATCTGCTGGAGCTCGAAGGAAAACTTCTTCAACTTAACAAACAGGTAGTTTTCTCTAAGTTTAGCAAGGACCAATTTGACATGAAGACGATGTTGTTCTAAAGAGGATGAAAAGATAAGAATATCGTCAAGGTATACAATCACAAACCTACCCGAGAACTCCCGGAGCACATCATTAATAAAATCCTGGAAGATTGCTGGGACGTTACATAGGCCAAAGGGTTATAGTGGCCATCCTTGGTGTTAAATGCAGTCTTCCATTCGTCCCTTTGACGTATTTTAAATTATATGCTTCTCTTAAGTCTAACTTGGAAAAAATAGAAGACCCAGCTACTTGGTCATGGTTTTTGCAGCAAAAAGCGACTCACGTTTTTTTGTCACGAAAAGCAGGAAAAGACAGCGAAAATGGAATTTAAAGCCCCGGAACAGATAGGATAATCAAACATTCTTGAAAAAGCTAGAGGACGCTAGCAAAACACGTTGAGATTGATCAGCTTAGACCTGGAGCATCTGTAGAAGGTGCCCAATAGATCTAGAGTAGACCCTAAAAAGAGGATCATCTATAGCTGTACACTTTTTTATCATTTTTATGTAATTTTTATTGCTTTTATGAAGATTGAAGACAATAAAAACACTAGAATCAAAAGTAAGTGTTTTTTATCTTAATTTTATATGGAATGTTTTCCTTAATAGACTCCGAGAGGCCAAAGACAAATTGGTTGTTTAAAGCTGGATCATTCTAGCTTTAAACCACCCAGCGCCAAAACTCAGCAGCATACTCCTCGGCAGAACATTTGTCCTGTCGAAGGTTCATAATCTTGGCCTCAGCTGTGGCAGTAAGATCAGGATCTGAGTAGAGAAGGGCCATGGCATTGAAAAAGGCGGTCACAGAAACCAACGATGGATTATCGTCCGGAAGACCAAATGCCCAGGTCCCCTTGAAGGAGGGATATCACCAGGGCAACTTTCTGGCATTCAGAACCAGTGGAGGTGGGATGCAGCCAGAAATATAACTTGCAAGAGTTCATAAAGTTGTCAAACTTGCTGCATTCTCCATTAAATTTTTCGGGCAGCGGGGTCTTCAGCTCGAGAACATGAAGTGGAGCGACTGAAGGAAACCTATTTTCCTGGGGCGCTACCCTTTGGGCTAGTTGATTGACAGCCCCAGTTAAGAGCCGTATTTGCTCTTGGATTTCTTCCATGGCCTGATGCCCGAAGTCCCCGAGCATACCTTCAGCGCCTATACCCCAATCTACAGCCGCTATCTTCACCTATAGACAAGCCCCCGATCGTCAGGAGACTTGTCGTGCCTCATCGTACATGGTTACCCCCAGGTCTTAGAGCTCAAGGTATAGACGCTGAGGCGGAGTATACTCTGGAAAACCGGACACCGGACACCGGATTACATCGATTATAACTAATAACATAGCTAGACACAGATTAAAACTAAGCTAAGCACCTATTGTAACTGATGACATAGCTAAGCATCGGTTATAACTAATGACATAGCTAAGCACCGATTATAACTAATGACATAGTTAAGCATTGATAAAAACTGATGACATAGCTTAACACAGTTTATAACTAATGACATAGCTAAGCATTGATTAAAACTGATGACATAGGTTAGCACAGATTATAACTAAAGACATAGCTAGGCATTGGACTCGGACTTCTCGAACTATCCCGGAACCGGATTTCTCGGACTTTCGAACCTTCCAGACTTTTGCTAATTATCGAACGTTCATCTTCGCTGTTTCGAGAATAATCGAATTTATGAGCCATTCGCTAACCCTTGAATGTATCGTTCGCTAACCCTCAAAAGTATCGGTCGTTTTCGCTAACCCTCGAAAGTGTTGTTTGATTTTGGTAACCCTAGAATTTATGGTTGTTTGCGCTAATCCTCGAAAGTATCGCTCGGTAACCCTCGAATTGGACGTAACCCTCAAATGTAGCTTGTGCAAAACCCGACAACTGCCTCCTTGAGTTAAGGAAGTGTTTTAACAAGTTTTGATGATAGTGACATGTTCCCCAGACCATTTCCCAGGTGCAACAGCCATTTACAGTAAGTTACCATTGTTAGATTAGCTGTAAATCATCCGGAATTTATCACTCTCCCATTGACTTTAATGGGTCCGAATTCGAACTTTCAAACTTTTACTGAAGTTTGAAAGTTCAAAAATGGGCCGAGCATTATGAAGTTCAGCCACCTCTAATTGTAACTGATGACATAGCTAGGCACCTATTGTAACTGATGACATAGCTAGGCAGCTATTGTTACTGATGACATCGCTAGGCACCTTCTGTGAATGTCACATTAATACTCTGTCCTACCTACTGAGATTATTTGTCAGGTGATTCCCAGTACATGGTATGCAGTACATTATACAGTGTTTACACCTGAAACGTTAACTTTGTGATGGCCATTATTGTGTCATTTCAATTCCCAGTAGTTTACACAATAACAGAAATAAAGGTAAGAATACATTTATTATAAAAAAAAACTGTCCCCACTAAAAAGGGCAAACAAATATTAAAGGATAAAAGATAATATGGGTGAGGGCTTACCTAAAGTGAATAATAGTATGGGTGTATAAACCCCAGACACTTCGCTATATGTGTCACTAAAATGAATGGGCCACCGTTGCAAATAATGAAGTTGAGAGAGTCAAACTCCGCTCACCAAATCATCAGTGTGTCCCGGGTACTGCACACTGAGGTAAATACAGCACTGGAAAACACCAATAGGATAGGCTGTAAACTCCAGTGCACAGTAGATAGGTTAAAATACATTTTTATACACAAAGGTCAAGTACAATTTGAACCATAACTCAGTGGGCATATTTATAAACGATCAATAGTTTGGTCATTTCTCTGTGACAAGACATTGCAATAGCAAAGATTGTTATTTTTGCCATATTTATAATTTCACGGTGAAAGTTATCACGACAAAAGATACAATGCTAAAAATGAGTCTAACATCCCCCCTAGACCCTTATTAGTATTGATAAACACTCCACCATGTCCTGACACTCACTGGTAGGCTAGATATATGGGCACTTATGCGTTTTCGCCACTTCAGACTTGGCAATTTTAAATAGCTGAACTTAACTTTTCTGCTGCAATAAGTAGCAATTAGCGGAATGGTGATCAAGCCAGTAATGACCGCTCGCCACCTGTTATTGCTGCTTAATGAATTATTATTTATTAAAATTAAGTTAACTCCAAATTTGTTGGGAAAAGTGACAAAAAAACAAACATTTATAAATAAATAGACTCTAGTATTTAGCTTAAAGAAGAAAGAAAGCCTAGGAAAAAACCTTGTCTATATAGATGCGAGAACACATTGAGCATTGATGCAGCCGTAGTTTAGGATAACACAGATGCCACTGCATACTGAAAACAGAGTCTAGTGGCCATAGTCTTAAAGGATATCTACTGTATACTCTATAATAAAAATTAACTGTTTAAAAATGGAAAGTACCTGGGGCAGGGAGGTTGGACTGATTATTCCTACCTAACAATATTGTTTCGTTGAGCTACAGCATGTACAGTTTTCATTTGCCAGGTTAGTCCTGGACTATTCCTGTATTAAAGATGGTGCTGAAGCCAGGAGGAAGACTGTCAGAATCTTTGGGCTGATGCTCTTTACAGAAACAATATTGGGAGGTAGGTATAACCGGTGCTATATCCCTGTCCCAAGTACTTTTAAGTTTAACTGTTTTTTTAAATAAACTATATACATGATAGTTATCCTTTAAGGCTGGAGTACATGGGTTGATTTTTTTCAGTGGGTTGGATTGGTCCGCACGTGACATCTATTCAATTTTATCTCAAGATAGCTGGTGTGTGATGGTTTGCCACAAATTTAATCTGTACTTTCAACTTTCTATCTTGGATCAGCTGTATAGTGCAATCACCTAATGTTGCTGGGCTACTTAAGAGAGGATTTTATGATCCTTGATTCATGGTGGAATCTTGTTTCTTGTTTGCTTTAAGAACATAAATGGTATTTAAATGGTCTAGGGGTGGGAGGTGGTTTTGTGATTTTCTTACATTGGAGTTTATTATTTAGTTTATACTGCTCTTCGTAACATATTTATATTCATATCGATATTTTGGTGTAACTCCAAAATAATTTGCCAAGTCTGAAATTAAGTTAATGCATTTTTATGGGTCTTTGTGACCTATTAATCATTGTTTTTGATTTAATGAAGGGTGTTTATTATAACTTTAGTAAGGTATTTATTATTATAACTACAGTAATGTGTTAATTATCATAACTATAGTAATGTGTTTATTATCATAACTAATGTAATTTGTTTATTATCATAACTACAGTAATGTGTTTATTATCATAACTAATGTAATTTTTTTATTATCATAACTACAGTAATGTGTTTATTATCATAACTACAGTAATGTGTTTATTATCATAACCACAGTAATGTGTTTATTATCATAACTACAGTAATGTGTTTATTATCATAACTACAGTAATGTGTTTATTATCATAACTACAGTAATGTGTTTATCATTACTACAGTAACGTGTGTATTATCATAACTAAAGTAATGTGTTTATTACCATAACTACAGTAATGTGTTTGTGTTTATTACCATAACTACAGTAATGTGCTTATTACCATAACTACAGTAATGTGCTTATTACCATAACTACAGTAATGTGTTTATTATCATAACTTCAGTAATGTGTTTATTATCATAACTACAGTAATGTGTTTATCATAACTACGGTAATGTGTTTATTATCATAACTGCAGTAATGTGTTTATTATCATAACTATAGTAATGTGTTTATTACCGTAACTACAGTAATGTGTTTATTATCATAACTACAGTAATGTGTTTATTATCATAACTAAAGTAAGGTGTTTATCATAACTACAGTAATGTGTTTATTACTATAACTACAGTAATGTGTTACCAGAACTACCCTGATGTGCTTATTACCATAACTACAGTAATGTGTTTATTATCATAACTAATGTAATTTGTTTATTATCATATCTACAGTAATATGTTTATTATCATAACTAAAGTAATGTGTTTATTACCATAACTATAGTAATGTGTTTGTGTTTATTACCATAACTACAGTAATGTGCTTATTACCATAACTACAGTAATGTGTTTATTATCATAACTACAGTACTGTGTTTATCATAACTACGGTAATATGTTTTTATCATAACTACAGTAATGTTTATTGTCATAACTGCAGTAATGTGTTTGTTATCATAACTACAGTCATGTGTTTATTATCATAACTACTGTCATTTGTTTATTATCATAACTACAGTAATGTGTTTATTATTATAACTACAGAAATGTGTTTATCATAACTACAGTAATATCTGTTGTATTCAATGAGATCAACTGGACTTGAAGTCCAGTTGATCTAATTGAATGCAACAGATATACAATGACCTGGATGAATGAGAACCTTCATAAGCAACTACAGTAATGTGTTTCTTATCATAACTACAGTAATACGTTTATTATTATAACTACAGAAATGTGTTAATCATAACTACAGTAATGTGTTTATTATCATAACTACAGTAA
Source organism: Hymenochirus boettgeri (assembly GCA_019447015.1). Classification (NCBI taxonomy): domain Eukaryota; kingdom Metazoa; phylum Chordata; class Amphibia; order Anura; family Pipidae; genus Hymenochirus; species Hymenochirus boettgeri. Next base: position 267,286,182 of record CM033473.1, on the reverse strand, counting down.
TGTGATTATTATTATAATTACATTAATGTGTTTATTATCATAACTACAGTAATGTGATTATTATTATAATGACATTAATGTGTTTATTATCATAACTACAGTAATGTGTTTATTTTCATGACTACAGTAATGTGTTTATTATCATGACTACAGTAATGTGGTTATTGTTATAACGACATTAATGTGTTTATTATCATAACTACAGTAATGTGTTTATAATTATAACTACAGTAATGTGTTTATTATCATTACTACAGTTGCAGCTAACTACTGATATACTAAGGAGAGCTTTTTATCATTTGGTCTGTCTGTCTATTAAACGGGACAGGCCCCAGACAGATATACATATTCTTTTTAACTGCTGTACTCTCAGGTGTCAGGACAAAGCCTTTCAGGTACTCTGGGTACATTATAAAGGAGTGGACCTTATTTAGCCTTCTAAAGCATGCTCATTTTAAAGCTATTACTCCCAAAGTTTGACCAATTAAGATTCCCCCATACACTCTTCAATCAAAAGAAAATGAATTAGTCTCAATTCTTTATATTTCACAGTCGGTAAAGACATAACCTGTCTTTTAGATTCCACAAAACTAACATGTATTTAAAAAATACTTTGATTGTTGTCCTGGCCTATGGACATCAAAGGGAAATGGCAAATATCTTTACTTCTGCAGAGAACAAATTTGGTTATTATGGTACATTATTCACCTCTGTTATATCAAATAATATGCCAGTAAATCAGAGCATAATTACCGGGTCAGCTGAAGATGCATTACTATTTATAGCTGCACTTTTAAGCTTTCCTGTCTGGTTTAATTTCTGATTCCTTTGCTAAGTTAATATTTCAGTTCTGTGTACATCTGACCTATCAACAGCTAGCGTTTTGTGCTGAGGAATTTATTTCATTTTGGCGAAGGTTCAATTTATAGAGAAAATGACGTATACAGTTTTGGCTTAGCGATACACAACTTTTTTTCATTTTTGACAAAATGTTAATCCAAAGAATGCAAACTAAAAAAAACCTGTATATGTTTATCCCAAGGGATCTGTCTACAGATTTAGTTGTAACTGCTTCGATTTAAAAAGAGTGTATCTGTAACAGCATTAGTTCTCCCTATTCCCGATGCACGTAGAAATGTTGTTTTATTCCAACCATAATTAATGATGAGTCCCAGTTTATTAATGACCCTGGTCTTGATTTCGAACTAAAATTCCACAGATCTGATGGAATTTTTTAAAATTTGGAACTTATCATCGAAAATTAGAGAGGGAAATGCTGTGTTTGATAATTGAAAATTAGAGAGGTAGTACAAAATTGTACTGTGTTAGCCATTGATGAAAGTGAAGACATCTTGGATATAAAATAATACCATTTATTGTCTAACTAAAATGATTGAAAATGCAAGCTTTCAAAGCACCGAGGAAGAAAGTACGTCGAAAGCTTGCATTTTCAATCATTTTAGATAAAAAGTATTATTTTATATCCAAGATGTCTTCAAAATTAGAGAGGGAAAGACTGTTTGAATATATAAAAGTTAGAACATTAGAATGGGAAAGACTGTTTGAAAATCGAAAATTTAAAAATTATATAGGGAAAGACTGTGTTTAAAAATAGAAAATTTTAAAATTATATAGGGAAAGGCTGTTTGAAAATCGAAAATTAGATAGGAAAAGACTGTGTTTAAAAATCGAAAATTTAAAAATTATATAGGGAAAGACTGTTTGAATATCAAAAATTAGAAAATTAGATATGGAAAGACTGTTTGAAAATCGAAAATTAGATAGGGAAAGACTGTTTGAAAATCAAAAATTAGATAGGGAAAGACTTTGAAAATCAAAAATTAGAAAATTATATAGGGAAAGGCTGTGTTTGAAAATCGAAAATTAGAAAATTATATAGGGAAAGGTTGTGTTTGAAAATCGAAAATTATATAGGGAAAGGCTGTGTTTGAAAATCAAAAATTAGAAAATTATATAGGGAAAGACTGTTTGAAAATCGAAAATTATATAGGGAAAGACTGTTTAAAAATCGAAAAATTTGAAAATTATATAGGGAAAGACTGTTTAAAAATCGAAAATTAGAAAATTAAATAGGGAAAGACTGAAAATAAAAAATTAGAAATTTAGATAGGGAAAGTCTGTTTGAAAATCGAAAATTAGAAAATTATATAGGAAAAGGCTGTGTCTGAAAATCGAAAACTAGAAAATTAGATAGGGAAAGACTGTTTGAAAATCGAAAATTCAAAAGTTATATAGGGAAAGACTGTTTGAAAATCGAAAATTAGAAAATTATATAGGGAAAGGCTGTGTTTGAAAATCGAAAATTAGAAAATTAGATAGGGAAAGTGTTTGAAAATCGAAAATTAGATAGGAAAAGGCTGTGTTTATAAATTGAAAATTAGAAAATTATATAGGGAAAGGCTGTGTTTGAAAATCAAAAATTAGAAAATTATATAGGCAAAGGTTGTGTTTGAAAATCGAAAATTATATAGGGAAAGGCTGTGTTTGAAAATCAAAATTAGAAAACTATATAGGGAAAGGCTGTGTTTGAAAATCGAAAATTAGAAAATTATATAGGGAAAGACTGTTTGTGAACTTACTTTTCTGCTGCAATAAGTAGCAATTAGCGGAATGGTGATCAAGCCAGTAATGACCGCTCGCCACCTGTTTTGCTGCTTAATGAATTATTATTTTTAAAATTAAGTTAACTCCAAATTTGTTGGGAAAAGTGACAAAAAACAAACATTTATAAATAATAGACTCTAGTATTTAGCTTAAGGAAGAAAGAAAGCCTAGGAAAAAACCCTTGTCTATATGATGCGAGAACACGTTGAGCATTGATGCAGCCATATTTAGGATAACACAGATGCCACTGCATACTGAAACGAGTCTGTGGCCATAGTCTTAAAGGATATCTACTGTATACTCTATAATAAAATTAACTGTTTAAAAATGGAAAGTACCTGGGCAGGGAGGTTGGACTGATTATTCCTACCTAACAATATTGTTTCGTTGAGCTACACATGTACAGTTTTCATTTGCCAGGTTAGTCCTGGACTATTCCTGTTAAAGATGGTGCTGAAGCCAGGAGGAAGACTGTCAGAATCTTTGGGCTGATGCTCTTTACAGAAACAATATTGGGAGTAGGTATAACCGGTGCTATATCCCTGTCCCAAGTACTTTTAAGTTTAACTGTTTTTTTAAATAAACTATATACATGATAGTTATCCTTTAAGGCTGGAGTACATGGGTTGATTTTTTTCAGTGGTTTGGATTGGTCCGCACGTGACATCTATTCAATTTTATCTCAGATAGCTGTGGTGTGATGGTTGCCACAAATTTAATCTGTACTTTCAACTTTCTATCTTGGATCAGCTGTATAGTGCAATCACCTAATGTTTGCTGGGCTACTTAAAGAGGATTTTATGATCCTTGATTCATGGTGGAATCTTGTTTCTTGTTTGCTTTAAGAACATAATGGTATTTAAATGGTCTAGGGTGGGAGGTGGTTTTGTGATTTTCTTACATTGGAGTTTATTATTTAGTTTATACTGCTCTTCGTAACATATTTATATCGATATTTTGGTTGTAACTCCAAAATAATTTGCCAAGTCTGAAATTAAGTTAATGCATTTTTATGGGTCTTTGTGACCTATTAATCATTGTTTTGTGATTTAATGAAGGGTGTTTATTATAACTTTAGTAAGGTATTTATTATTATAAGTATGTATAGTAGCCCATATGCACACTATCCCCAGTGTGGGTGCAAAAATGTCAAATTCCCCTACTCCCAGGGAAATAGGTCAATAACATAGATACAAGGTGGACTGCACTCCAAAATAGAACGTTTATTTCAAAGCCAAACATCAAACACACAAATACGACGTTTCGAGGGATACACCCCCTTCATCAGGTCTGATGAAGGGGTGTATCCCTCGAAACGTCGTATTTTGCTGTTTGATGTTTGGCTTTGAATAAAACGTTCTATTTTGGAGTGCAGTCCACCTTGTATCTATGTTATTTATTATTATAACTACAGTAATGTGTTAATTATCATAACTATAGTAATGTGTTTATTATCATAACTAATGTAATTTGTTTTATTATCATAACTACAGAATGTGTTTATTATCATAACTAATGTAATTTTTTTATTATCATAACTACAGTAATGTGTTTATTATCATAACTACAGTAATGGTTTATTATCATAACCACAGTAATGTGTTTATTATCATAACTACAGTAATGTGTTTATTCATAACTACGTAATGTGTTTATCATAACTACAGTAACGTGTGTATTATCATAACTAAAGTAATGTGTTTATTACCATAACTACAGTGATGTGTTTGTGTTTATTACCATAACTACAGTAATGGTTTGTGTTTATTACCATAACTACAGTAATGTGCTTATTACCATAACTACAGTAATGTGCTTATTACCTAACTACAGTAATGTGTTTATTATCATAACTTCAGTAATGTGTTTATTATCATACCTACAGTAATGTGTTTATCATAACTACGGTAATGTGTTTATTATCATAACTGCATTAATGTGTTTATTATCATAACTATAGTATTGTTTTATTACCGTAACTACAGTAATGTGTTTTATTATCATACTACAGTATGTGTTTTTTATCATAACTACAGTAATGTGTTACCAGAACTACCCTGATATGCTTATTACCATAACTACAGTAATTGTTTATTATCATAACTTATGTAATTTGTTTATTATCATAACTACAGTAATGTGTTTATTATCATAACTAAAGTAATGTGTTTATTACCATAACGACAGTAATGTGTGTGTTTATTACCATAACTACTGTAATGTGTTTATTACCATAACTACAGTAATGTGTTTATTATCATAACTAATGTAATTTGTTTATTATCATATCTACAGTAATATGTTTATTATCATAACTAAAGTAATGTGTTTATTACCATAACTATAGTAATGTGTTTGTGTTTATTACCATAACTACAGTAATGTGCTTATTACCATAACTACAGTAATGTGTTTATTCATAACTACAGTACTGTGTTTATCATAACTACGAATATGTTTTTATCATACTACGTAATGTTTATTGTCATAACTGCAGTAATGTGTTTGTTATCATAACTACAGTCATGTGTTTATTATCATAACTACTGTCATTTGTTTATTATCATAACTACAGTAATGTGTTTATTATATTATAACTACAGAAATGTGTTTATCATAACTACAGTAATATCTGTTGTATTCAATGAGATCAACTGGACTTGAAGTCCAGTTGATCTAATTGAATGCAACAGATATACAATGACCTGGATGAATGAGAACCTTCATAAGCACTACAGTAATGTGTTTCTTATCATAACTACAGTAATACGTTTATTATTATAACTACAGAAATGTGTTAATCATAACTACAGTAATGTGTTTATTATCATAACTACAGTAATGTGATTATTATTATAATTACATTAATGTGTTTTTTATCATAACTACAGTAATGTGATTATTATTATAATGACATTAATGTGTTTATTATCATAACTACAGTAATGTGTTTATTTTCATGACTACAGTAATGTTTTATTACATGACTACAGTAATGTGGTTATTGTTATAACGACATTAATGTGTTTATTATCATAACTACAGTAATGTTGTTATAATTATAACTACAGTAATGTGTTTATTATCATTACTACAGTTGCAGCTAACTACTGATATACTAAGGAGAGCTTTTTATCATTTGGTCTGTCTGTCTATTAAACGGGACAGCCCCCGACAGATATACATATTCTTTTTAACTGCTGTACTCTCAGGTGTCAGGACAAAGCCTTTCAGTACTCGGGTACATTATAAGAGTGGACCTTATTTAGTTCTAAGCATGCTCATTTTAAAGCTATTACTACTCCAAAGTTTGACCAATTAATTCCCCCATACACTCTTCAATCAAAAGAAAATGAATTAGTCTCAATTCTTTATATTTCCAGTCGGTAAAGACATAACCTGTCTTTTAGATTCCACAAAACTAACATGTATTTAAAAATACTTTGATTGTTGTCCTGGCCTATGGACATCAAAGGAAATGGCAAATATCTTTACTTCTGCAGAGAACAAATTTGGTTATTATGGTACATTATTCACCTCTGTTATATCAAATAAATGCCAGTAATCAGAGCATAATTACGGGGTCAGCTGAAGATGCATTACTATTTATAGCTGCACTTTTAAGCTTTCCTGTCTGGTTTAATTTCTGATTCCTTTGCTAAGTTAATATTTCAGTTCTGTGTACATCTGACCTATCAACAGCTAGCGTTTTGTGCTGAGGAATTTATTTCATTTTGGCGAAGGTTCAATTTATAGAGAAAATGACGTACAGTTTTGGCTTAGCGATACACAACTTTTTTTCATTTTTGACAAAATGTTAATCCAAGAATGCAAACTAAAAAAAACCTGTATATGTTTATCCCAAGGGATCTGTCTACAGATTTAGTTGTAACTGCTTCGATTTAAAAAGAGTGTATCTGTAACAGCATTAGTTCTCCCTATTCCCGATGCACGTAGAAATGTTGTTTTATTCCAACCATAATTAATGATGAGTCCCAGTTTATAATGACCCTGGTCTTGATTTCGAACTAAATTCCACAAGATCTGATGGAATTTTTTAAAATTTGAACTTATCATCGAAAATTAGAGAGGGAAATGCTGTGTTTGATAATTGAAAATTAGAGAGGTAGTACAAATTGTACTGTGTTAGCCATTGATGAAAGTGAGGACATCTTGGATATAAAATAATACCATTTATTGTCTAACTAAAATGATTGAAAATGCAAGCTTTCAAAGCACCGAGAAGAAAGTACGTCGAAAGCTTGCATTTTCAATCATTTTAGATAAAAAGTATTATTTTATATCCAAGATGTCTTCAAAATTAGAGAGGGAAGACTGTTTGAATTATAAAAGTTAGAACATTAGAATGGGAAAGACTGTTTGAAAATCGAAAATTTAAAATATTATATGGGAAAGACTGTGTTTAAAAATAGAAAATTTTAAAATTATATAGGGAAAGGCTGTTTGAAATCGAAAATTAGATAGGAAAAGACTGTTTAAAAATCGAAAATTTAAAATTATATAGGGAAAGACTGTTTGAATATCAAAAATTAGAAAATTAGATATGGAAAGACTGTTTGAAAATCGAAAATTAGATAGGGAAAGACTGTTTGAAATCAAAAATTAGATAGGGAAAGACTTTGAAAATCAAAAATTAGAAAATTATATAGGGAAAGCTGTGTTGAAAATCGAAAATTAAAAATTATATAGGGAAAGGTTGTGTTTTGAAATCGAAAATTATATAGGGGGCTGTGTTTAAATCAAAAATTAGAAAATTATATAGGGAAACTGTTTGAAAATCGAAAATATATAGGGAAAGACTGTTTAAAAATCGAAAAATTTGAAAATTATATAGGGAAAGACTGTTTAAAATCGAAAATTAAAATTAAATAGGGAAAGACTGAAAATAAAAATTAGAAATTTAGATAGGGAAAGTCTGTTTGAAAATCGAAAATTAGAAAATTATATAGGAAAAGGCTGTGTCTGAAAATCGAAAACTAGAAAATTAGATAGGGAAAGACTGTTTGAAAATCGAAAATTCAAAATTTATATAGGAAAGACTGTTTGAAAATCGAAAATTAGAAAATTATATAGGGAAAGGCTGTGTTTTGAAAATCGAAAATTAGAAAATTGATAGGGAAAGTTTTGAAAATCGAAAATTAGATAGGAAAAGGCTGTGTTTATAAATTGAAAATTAGAAAATTATATAGGGAAAGGCTGTTTTGAAAATCAAAATTAGAAAATTATATAGGCAAAGGTTGTGTTTGAAAATCGAAAATTATATAGGGAAAGGCTGTGTTGAAAATCAAAATTAGAAAACTATATGGGAAAGGCTGTGTTTGAAAATCGAAAATTGAAAATTATATAGGGAAAGACTGTTTGAAAATCGAAAATTAGAAAATTATATAGGGAAAGACTGTTTGAAAATCGAAAATTAGAAAATTATATAGGGAAAGACTGTTTGAAAATCGAAAATTAGAAAATTATATAGGGAAAGACTGTTTGCGTTAACCTGGAAGGTAAGGAGTGCAGTACAAAGTAGCACAGAACTAACGTTTGGCAGTTTGCATCAGGTCCCTGTGGCCGTTAATTGAAATAGTGCAGGACCCACAAAGTACCAATTAAACCTACCCTAACTAAATATAACATTGGAAGCATGTGTTTAACTTTTTTGGCCATTAGCGGTCGGTATTACATCCCCCTATGAATGTCTAAAGCATTAGGGTCTAATTCTGAATGCAATCCCCCAATGTACTAAATACTTCACCATATTTCAGCAAGGTACAGTATTGCAGCTAAAAAATACTACATTGGAGTTTTAAAAGCCCAACTTTTTTAGATTTTAATTCAATTCAACACAAATATTGGAAAATCATATAATTTGGTTAGCAAGCACAGTTCACACAAGTATGCTGACATTGTGCTGGCCATACACCTAGAATTGACCCATTTTCAAAATAAGACCCACTGAAAATTCTTTATGCTGATATTAAAAGTCCCAGATAAGCCAATAATATTGCTACATGTATGGCCACCATTAGCTACCACCATGAAGCAACTTACGTAATTTCCACAAGCCCATAGGGGCAGTGAGAATTTTGTCTTGCCTGTGCCATTTCCAAGGACTTTTGAAAATAGCACAGTGCAAGCGATGCAATAAATTTAGAAATGATTATTGTGCTCGTTTTTTGCACCAAAATTAAAGCTTTTTCAATTGTGGCTTCAAAGCCGTGCAAAAGTTATGAAGTGACAGGAAGCAGATGCAGCAGGTCCTATTGGTGAAGTTTAACACTGCAAAAAATTTCATTGTCCAGGCACTAGAATGGGAAGAGCAATGGGATATAAGAAATATAAGAAATAAGTCACTTAGTGACATAGCTGAGTGATTTTTATAAGGATATATATCACTGCAGCTCCCGTTATAAAATATCACATTAATGTATTATATGAAGTATTTCACATCATATAAAGAAACTGGAGAAAATATAATTTAAAAAAAGTCTCAACTTAAACCATCAATTAAAGCGACCAAAGATTTTGAAAAAGGAGTCTCTGTTGAAATGTAATTCTTAATTGTGCTATTTCCTATATAGGAAAACACAAATGAGAAGAAAGCAGGCATTTCCAAAGCTGGGCAGGCACAGAACTTTTTAAAACTTACATCACCAATAAAAGTGCCAGACAAAAATCTGATGTGTTTGGTTTCCTAATCCTACAAAGTCAAAGCCCCTTTAGACCATGTCAAGGCAGCTCACTGGACTAAGGAAATTGTGGAGTTGTTGACTAGTCTATGACATGGCAATATCACAACTGTTTTATTGGGATTGTGTAAAACTACAGCAAAATGGATTTTATTTCTCTGCTTATTCACTAATAGTCATTACTGTATGATATGAAATGCTGAAATCATTAACTCTGGACTTTTACGGAAGGTTAAAAACCTCATTTAAAGCACCTGTGGTATGTCAAAGATTAGGGTCAGAATTTTACCTATGTAACAGTACAGCTGGCTTCCATAGACTATAACTAGAAAGCACACTGGCTGCTTGCACACATGCTGATTAGGTTTTTGGTCGTATACTGTAGTCTATCATGACAGAAACATCCTTACAAAGGTAGAATGGTAATTACTTTTAAACTCACTTCAGCACTTATGGAGAAATAAAATACCACAAAACAGCCCATTAGATGTTTAAAAACGTAAAGGAGAACTATACGTAGTGTGTATAAAGTTTTATTTAAATACAGTTAAAATGAAATGTACTTGGGACAGGTATCTAGGACTGGTAATTCCTACCTGCCAATATTGTTTCTGTGAGGAGCACCATCCCAAAGAAAACTGATTCTGCCAGTCTTCCTCCTGGCTTCAGCATCTTTATCACAGGAAAAGTCCAGGACTAACCTGTCAAATGAAAACTGTACGTGCTGTAGCTCCTCAATGAAACAAAAATAATCAATGCTACCTCCCAGCCCCAGGTACTTTCCATTTTTAGAAAGTTAATTTTTAGAGTATAGTTATGCTTTAAAGGGTATCTCCACTTTCCATACTTTCATTGTTGCATACATTGTTAATGCAATATGAAGCAACATGGAGAAATGTTTCAAGAACTAAACGCAGCCTCTCCTACATTATCATTACTTAAAATATTTTCTCAATTGTTCCCCAATTTCATAATACTTACAAATGTTTATGCACTTGTAATTGGAATTTGTAATTGTCAATTGAAATTGTTGTTGTTAAATTAAGGTGAATCTTTTCTTTGCATATAGCTAAGGATGGACCAAGGTTCACATTTCAAGTTTGTTGGCTTCACAAAGAACATTGTATGTTCATCATTTTCCAACTTGATTAATATCTGTGAAGTTCACCCCCAAACTTTGGTCTGACTGAGGAATTTGTGGCAGAGTCAAATGTTAAAGGACAACAATATCAAAAAACAACAACATCACCCCCATTACATGTCCACACTTCTAGCAGCTGAAATTGCTCACTCACATTTACAGCCGTGCTACCCTCCCTTAGATATCACACAGCAAAGGTGAGTCGTAAAAGCCCGCCTCCTAGATGGCCCAGGGCCATGGTTAACATAGCACTTGTCATTGGCTGGTGGGAATGTTTGTTACAACCTCTCTCATCCTCCTCTGCCAGTCAAACAAACTTGAAATGTCCTGTTGCTAGGATACAGCCATCATAATCAAGCTGAGTGGGTGGGTGGAGGAGTGTTTTCTTGCATGCTAGCTTTGAGTAACAGTTAGAGGCAGACAGAATTGTTACGCCCCCTTCACAGCATGGCTAATTTAAGGCTATTTGAAGGCAGAGAGAGGCTCGAAATCAGGGAAAAATGTATGGGGTGGGCTGCATACCTTTACTCTTTTTAAAGCAAATTTTTTTAAAAAATGCATTGAGGCAATACAGTTATCCTTTAAGGAGTTGTTTGAGTTGCCTCATTGGTTCAATAGAGACCACATGACCATGAGCCAATTAGATGACTCAAGAGTCATCCAATCAGATGGCTCAAATTAGTTGTCAAATGATTTAAATCTGCCAACTGATGCTCAGGCTTTTTTTTAAGAATCGCTCCTTTAAGTTTGGTTTGCCAGCAAGTTTGATAATGTTACAAAGACATTGCAAACAAAGACATTGCAAACCTGCCAGCAAATTAAACTTACAGTTTAGGCTTGTTAAAGGGACTGTCCACCCCTCTTTTCAAAAAGACATATATTGTAGATAACCCCCCAAAACCTAAAGTTTGTTTTAGTCAAAAGCTAGAAATTGGCTCCCAGCCTGAGTTATTATACTTACAAGCTCCTCGCTCCACTGCCGGGTTCTTCTCTCAGTGTCCAGTGTGGCTGCTCTGTTCTTTTTGTGTTCCCTAGCAGCCGCAGTGGAGACTGCTCGGGGAATGGCAGTCAGTGATTGGCCATGACGTTACTATCACGGCCGATCACTGACTGCCTTACCTGGAAGTGCAGAGCCGCGGCGGTGGAGCGAGGTGGAGCATGTAAGTATAATAGCTCTGTGTGGGAGCCGATTTCTAGCTTTTGACTAAAACGAACTTTAGGTTTTGGGGGGTATTCTACAATATATGTCTTTTTGAAAAGAGGGGTGGACAGTCCCTTTAAACAATAAAGGACTAGGGGGGTTATTCAATTAAAGTTCTTATCGTTTAAAATGGTGCTAATTTTGTCCCAACCAATCAGATGTTAGCTTTCAAATGTTAAATAAGATCTGATTGGTTGGGGCAAAATTAGCACCATTTTAAACGATAAGAACTTTTATTGTATCTCCCAGTTTGTTTTATATTGTTTATTCCTGTTTGCCTCATTGCACAGACACTCGCATAAAGTACACTTATTGGATCTGACATGGTTGCTTAGGACTGAAAACATTATGGACCTATTTAGGTAGTTTTATATGTGTATGTGTATGCATTTAGACACATGTAAATATTTAATTTTGTATTATATTATTTTGAAGCATTTAAAAGTCATGTATTGAATTATGTCAGACGATGCAATGTATTTGGGTAAACTTTTGACATTTGTTTGTGACATTACTTTAATAAATAATTAGCGATCAATACCAAAACAATGGGTAATTTTTGTACACTTTTAGATATGCGTATATTTTATATAATGAAAACTCTCAATGATGTCTGCTTTCAAGAACTGTATAGTTCTTCCCAAAACTACATGTGCTGCCTTCTGTAAGGTGTGCTGTCATACATTAAGTAGAGTGTTTTATTGTAAAAATTACAATGTACCTTGTGCAATCAAACTACCTAGAAAAGATTTATCATGAACCTTTGACTTTGTATCTTAGCTCGTTAATCAGGAGTTCCAAATAAGTTTTGAGGTTTTCTTTTTATAATTTATGAGGGAGATGTAATATCTAATACCTAAACCGCTACTGCATCATAGGACCACTAAGGGCAACCACTGTTGCGATTTTTCTGCGTTTGTGCTTGTGTTTTTTTTTCAAATCATTGGAATCGCTGCAAAATGCACTTGCAATGTGATTGCGCTTGCGATTTGCGTTCCGCATTTTAAATTGCAATCGCATGTGTTTTCCAATACTTAATGAAAAAATGCATGCGCAAACGCAACGAAATTGCACATGAAATCGCATGTGATTGCATTTGCGTTGCAGTGTGGCTGTGCCCTCAAGTAGCACAAAATTGAATTGTACCCGCTTATTTGAAAATGTCTTGAAAACAGTGCAGGCCCTGGAAAACTAGTGCAAACAACACTCTAACCTACATTAATATTATATCAAAATGTATATTCTTTTCATTGGTTCTTTACTACATAATAGTCAAGATGTGTTATTTTACAGAAGACTATTGTTTATTTCTACTTACAAATAATTATAGCCCCAGACATGTAACCACCATAAAAAAATAACAAAAATAACACACATTTAAAAAGCTTAACCCCAAAAAGAGGAATGTTACATCTTTGTAGATTAATGGGCATATTTATAAAGGGTCATTAACTTTCCGCCGCCATTTGAGAAGTGGCGCCACACTGAGAAGTGCCTTTTAGGGCTAAGGGGGTCCTGCAGCTCGAACCGGGACCCCCCTTCCCGGCCCTTTGAAGTGCCCTTGCGGCCCTTGGAACGGCCTTTTGGGACTAAGGGGGTCCTGCAGCTCGAACGGAGACCCCCCCCTCCCCGGCCCTTATAAGGGCCTTTGCGCCACTAACAAGTGTAGGATTCTGAAATAGAATTGGTTACTGTATAACCATGTGATCGCAAGCATTGAAAAATTGACCAGTCAGAACTGTATTAGGTCCTTCAGCAATCCTATATAAAGAGCTGTGAACCTCCACAAAGTCATTGCAGTTGATGGCAGAAGAAAAAAGAGGCCAGCAACATCGTCTCCGTTGAAGACGCCGGTGCCAGTGGGGTCCCTGGTGGCCACAGTGACCTCACCTGGCATTGGTGACTTCAGCGGAAGACCGGTGACTTTGGCTACATTAGCCAGCACCGGAGGTGCCCCTTATGCCTTAAAGGACCCTTGTCAGTGCCGCAAAGGCCCTTATAAGGGCTGGGGAGGGGGGTCCCGGTTCGAGTTGCAGGACCCCTTAAGCCCCATAGGCCCTTGTCAGGGCCACAAGGGTCCTTCCAAGGGCCACAATGGCACTTATCAGTGCCGGGGGAGCCCGGTTCAAGCTGCAGGACCCCCTAAGCCCCAAAAGGCCTTTCCAAGGGCCGCAATGGCAATTCTTAGTGCAACAAAGACCCTTCCAAGGGCCGGGTAAGGGGTGTCCCGGTTCAAGCTGCAGGACCCCTAAGCCCCAAAAGGCCCTTCCAAGGGTCAGGGAAGGGGGTTTCTGGTTCGAGCTTCGAGCCCCCTAAGCCCCAAAAGGGACCCACCCGTGGGCACCTCCCTTCCCCTCTCCATGAGAGTACAGAGCAGGGGGCTGGGAAGGGGATGTGCAATGGGTGGTCTCCACTGTGGGGGGCAAAGGTGGAGTGGGCGTACACCCCCCTCACCACAGGGGGTGAGGGTGGGTTGGGTTGACCACTCGTGGCAGGGTGAAAAGTAGAACGCCGCTAAGTGTAAGGTCGCACTGCAAAATGTGTGTTTCCTGCATGATAGTGCATGTCAGCGCATGCTTGCGATGCGATCCTACAATCTTGCATTATCAGAGCGGATTCGATTGCGCAAAAATGGTGATCGCATGCTCTCGGGAAAGCGGGCCACAGAGCAACACTTTGCACCTAGTGTGGCCAGACCTACCAATACTAGCGTGTGCTTTTTACCATGCAATCGGAATGCGTGTTAAAACGCGTCAGTGTAGCCTAGCCCTAAAACACCGAAATTTAAAAGCTAAAAATTGCTGAGAAAATGTCTGTTAAATTTTTCTTGTTTGGCTGCCATATACTGTAGATCCTCAAAAGGCGTCCGTTTCTACCCTCCAAAACACAACATTCTATACGGTAAAATAAAGTAGGCTTCATACGCATGTGTCTATTAGAAATCAGTAGCCATTTTTATTCATCTATATATATATATATATATTTATTTAGGGGTAAGGAATAATTAGAGAAGGACTGTGTTCCCAAAACAAGTTGTGATTAAAAAAAAAAGCCTAGAGTCTTATATTAAAAATAAGCCCTTGATCCCTAATTAAGTATCAGCCTGTCTGAATGGATAATGTTTAAAATGTTAACCCTTCCTGCTTATGGTCATGTAACCCGTACACTGCTCTGCCTGCATTTAAAGCCACACCTTCACAACTATTGACCATTAGTTATTTACAAGTCTTCAAACTATGTAATTGCATTTCTCTGCTTGTGTGACACATGTGTTTAGTCATAGCTTAAAGCTCACATGCTTAAAGGGTTTCCTAGAGGTGCATTAAAAGGAATGCTGCAGTAAAATTACCACAAATTGGCATTATATTTTTGTAAGTTTCAGCACCAAACTTTCTTTAAAAATGATAAAGTATGCAGCAATTCATGTTCTTGTTTCAAGAACCTTCCAGTTACACTGCGCTCAATGATTTAGCAGGAGTAAAGGTGGACAGGAAACTGTACAGACAGCACAATCCATTTTACATTTAGGCAAACCATGGGAAAGTAACGTATCATATGCATCTGTGAACCTTACAGACTTGACCCCACATGTAAGGCTAATGTCACCCAGACAATTTTTCAACTATAAAGAAACTACTGCAGTAATAATTCCCGAAACATAACAAGCAACGCAATTTGGGATAAGTCACAGAGGAATATTAATTCACTTCACTTTTGGACAGTTGGCCATCACTTTAAAAGATGATGCTGGTTTATGATGCAAATATAATAGACCACGTGAGGGTATTTGGAATGAATTCTTAGACAATTGTCTTGTTCTTGGGGAGGGGGGCGTTACAAACTAACAAACTTTTCTGTTTTTTCCACCTTTCCATAACACGCAAAGAAGAAGAAGGTGAACTAAGGGGTCCTGACAAAAACCCTGAACAAATTACAGTGAAGCAGAAACAGCTGGTGGGAAAATATCTCTGAACGCTATTCTTTCAATCAAGGCTGACAACATTCTTAGGTTTCCAGCTTCCCAATTCACTAGTACCTTGGCAGAGGATTTATAATTGTGTATGGGGGGGGGGGCGAAAAAGCCCTTTTTGTTCAAGAAAAACAAAGCCACGTCCAAGTTATTATTAGCAGAAATGCAGCGAGAGCCATAGAAATTCCATGTTCCTTTATTCTTTGATTCTCAAGCAGACGTAAAACAAGCAAGTTATGGAAAGTAACGCAAATTCAGTAATAAACCGTGATTCCTGTATGACTGCATAAAACAGTTAGATAAATGTAAATAAAAAGAAATGCTTTACTTGACTACATTTAGAATAATAAAAAAAGCTACATTTCATGAGCTCACAAATGCTCACATTATATTAGCCCTTTATGTATATTCAGGTTTGTTGGCTTGATTGCAGGAGGGCATGGACAATTAACAATTAGGGTTCTACCAAGGAGACTTTATACCAAATGGGTGTAACCATTTATGTTTTGAATTATCCTAAAACTGGTGTAAATAATCTTGCAAAATAAGGGAGATCTAAATAGCCACAGGACCAGTAAAGTAAATAGAAAAGTGTTTTAAATACATTTTCTCTATATTGGAAGGCCCAAGCCAAAAAACAAATAAAAAAGCGAGGCATGTCTTTTATTTTATCAATTTAATTAGAGTTTTCTATTTTCTATTTAACTTAAATTTTTGTTGTGTTAAATACAGTATGATGCATTTCAAATATACAAGATAGATATATCCAAATAAGACGATCCCGGAAAAAAGTCTACCGGATCTTAATACTAAACAAATAATAATCGATTGTTCGAGATATGTACCGTATATACTCGAGTATAAGCCGAGGTTTTCAGTTCTTAAAAATGACCTGAAAAATGAACCTCGGCTTATACTCGGGTCAAGCTGGGACTTACCTTAATTAATAAGAAAACCGGCAGTTCCCAGTAGTACTTTGCGCACGTCGGCGCGATGACGTCATCGCGCACCCGCAAAGCACTACTGGGAACTGCCGGCTTACCATCCTGACTTGCGGCTGCGTCTGTAAGGCTCTGCGAAGGCGTCCGGAAGGCTCTGGGAAGATGTCCGGAAGGCTCTGCACTCCAAACTGTAAGTACATTTCCCATGGCTACCAGTAATCCCCATGGCTACCAGTAATCCCCATGGCTACCAGTAATCCCCATGGCTACCAGTAATCCCCATGGCTACCAGTTATCCCCATGGCTACCAGTTATCCCCATGGCTACCAGTAATCCCCATGGCTACCAGTAATCCCCATGGCTACCAGTATGCAATAAAATGCACATGGCTACAGAAGGCAGTATTGGTCAATTTCAACCCTCGGCTTATACTCGAGTCAATGTGGTTTTCCTAATTTTTGAGGTAAAAATAGGTACCTCGGCTTATACTCGGGTCGGCTTATACTCGAGTATATACGGTATACTGCTGAATAAGTGCATTTGATAAATGTGATATTTGTATACTTAATGCAATTTGTTAAAAAATTTAATAAAATTAATAAAAATTATTGAACACTAAATACATTTTTTCCCATGCTCCCTTCATCTTGTAAACAAAATATTTGCAAACTCCAAAGTAATGTTTTACTCTTTCATCCATCCTGTTCTATCATGGGGTCTTCTAAACTTCCTGCTTGTAACGTTCTTCTAAATCTCCTGCTTGCAATATTCTTCTAAACATCCTGCTTGCAACATTTTTCTAAACCTCCTGCTTGCAAAAGTCTTCTAAATCTCCTGCTTGCAAATTCTTCTAAACCTCCTGCTTGCAACATTCTTCTAAACCTCCAGCTTGCAACATTCTTCTAAACCTCCAGCTTGCAACATTCCTCTAAATGTCCTGCTTGAAATGTTCTTCTGAACCTCCTGCTTGCAACATTCTTCTAAACCTCCTGCTTGCAATGTTCTTTGCCAGTCAACATATCAAGTTTGCTTGTATTTTTAATACCTGATTATGCTGATAACTACATTTTATGCCTTTATATAGCACCAACATCTTCCGTGGCGCTTTACAATTACATATCATACATCTTACATACAAGGATAGTACATATAATACAAAGTCATACATCTTACATGCAAGGATAGTATATATGATACAAAGCCATACATCTTACATGCAAGGATAGTACATATAATACAAAGTCATTTATATTTCATAATAGGGTAGTTCATATAATACAAAGCTATACATATTACATACTAGGGTAGTGCATGCAGAACTCAGAGTGTGGTAATAAGTTAATTTGCAGCAATACTGTGAAACAACAGGAAGAGAACCCTGCTAATTAGGAGGCGACATGCCTGGAATCTCTGTCTATTATTATTAATATTGTTTATTAGATATGATTCAGTAAAATTAGACTTTTGTGCAAATTATTGCTAAATTTCCTATATGTCAAAAAAACATCTTGCCAAATGTTTAACAAGTTATGTTGCTGTTAAAAACAGTTTAGTTTGTGTAAAAGTATTGTCAGGATATCTAACTGGAAACAAGGTGTCACTCGAAGCCATGCCCCCTTGGGTAAATACAGAAAGCTTCATACCAGAAGCAAGGGAATATGGAATCTAATAAGGATATATGGGTTTTTTGTATTTATCAATGCCTGAGGTAGGGTTGATGCCCCTGACCTGTTTTGTATATGTTAGGTCTGAGTTATTAAATGTTATTTGTCATTAAAAGATCTAAGGATTTATTTACTAAACAAAAACATTTGCAACAGTGGAGCTAGGGCATGGGACGGGGCTTGGCATGCACTACCCATGAAACACCCAAATGCCATAAAAAAAAACAAGTTTCCCAAAAGCCACAATCTAAACAGGACAAGGCTCTGTGGAGTAGTACAAGCCAGCAAAACCACATCTGTCCAAATAGGGCACTGGGGAGGTATGTGGGGGTCACCAAAGCCACAGTATAGATTAACACCCAGCTGGTGTTATATTATATATATATATAATAAGGAGAGTCCGAGACAGACATTTTTTGGCAGAATCCTTCACATAGAATCCCTTAAAGTGGGTGGTTTAGAAACATGGAGATGTGCAAACCATAAAAATGCCCCTGACATACACATATGAAAATGTTGCTATTTGCTTATAAAATTAAAACATTTTTGCATCCAAAGGTTAGTTCTTTATTTATTTGTGGGTTTTTTTTTTTGCACATTTCAATCATATGCAACTAGCAAATCAATATCCATGTATGGGTGAAATCAATAAAGAAATGAACTGGGGCCTGTTAATGTTTGAACACAATCTAGAGTAATAATGCGTCTTTGTCAAGTCTTGTGGAAGATGGTGTCTGTATCAACAAACTCTAAATAGAATGATGTAGATCTAAATAAACTGGAATGAAAGTTTATTTTTAAGAATGAAACACTTATTAGAAAATCTACAGACTTTTTTTATGATTTCTCAGGACCTATAAAAGATTTAAGAAGAAATTACAATGTGAAAGTTTCCTGCACCAAAACCTGAGAATAACTTTTTAACAAGGTTTACGGGCCCGGAAAATGTTTCTGACACTGAGTTGAGAAGTTCCGGAGATGGTGATGTTTTATTAGAAGGGATTTAATACAAAGAAAGCACCAACCCACATCCCTATGAAGTCGTTTTATTCCTAACGTTTAGGTTTTATTTTTTTGTTTACCAGTTTGATTATAAAGCCAACTCTTGGTTACTTCTTTACTGGAGACTGAAAACATTTTTTTTAACTGATAGACTACCTGTTGCACCCACAACTTAGATATAACTGAGAATTCCAAGAATATCTTTATGGAACCTGACTTATATCGCTGAACAAATCATCCTGGAAACCTGTATTGTAGATTGTTACAGCTAGAGAGTTAAAGGATAACTATGGTAAAGACGTATTTCTGTCTAACAGCCCAAAATTACACCACACGCCTTTTTAAATGATTTCTTAAAGGGTATGTCCACCCAAAAATAAACTTTTTATATGTTCTTTACATAATAGCACCAACCTCAAACTCCATGTTCATTTTTCTCAAAATCATTTGCCTTGCCCGATATTTAATGATATATATATCAGGCTGCACTTCCTCTCCACTTCCACTTTAGATGACCCCGAGCTGCAGCTTAGAAAAAAAAAATTCTTGCCTGTGTTTGTGTGTGTCTCTCTCTCTATCTCTCTCTCTGGGCTGGCTGGCTGCAGCTGTTGATCCTGGATTTCTTCAGTACACATAACTTTACAGCTGTGATTGGTTGAGAGGGAAAATCCAGGGATCCAGGGGTCAGACCATTACTGATGCAATTTCCTCTGTTCTCACTGCTGGATGCTAACAGACATGCTCAAGAACATGAAAAGAACAGAGACAAGGTAATGTTACCTGTCTCTGTTCATCACTGTATTGGTCCATGCTGCAGGATTAAGCCAGCTACAAAGGTCTGTAACTTTTGAACCACTGGACCGATTTACATGCTGTAAAGTTTGTTTTGGAGCACTTATTTGGGCCAAATAAATATAAAAAGTTAGTTTTGGGGGTGGACTTGCCCTTTAACAAGAAACATATCTGTGTGAAATCTGTAAAATCCTGTAGTTGTATAGTTACTTTCACTTCATTTTTCAGCTTAGCACAGAGAGATACAAAGTAGCAAACTGGACATCTTTTATCTTCCTTGGATAGGGTACACTGAGCATGTCTATCTCACTGGGAGGTAGGAGGAGTTGGGGAGTAAGAGAGTAAAGAATGAATTGCCTTTACACAGCTATCAGGGAGATTCAATAAAGGTTCTTATCATTAAAAATGGTGCTAATTTTCCCCTAACCAATCAGATGTAAGCTTTCAAATATTAAATTAAGATTTGATTGGTTGGGGCTAAATTAGCCCAATTTTTAAAGATAAAAACTTTTATTAAATCTCCCTGTATATATCTTTATTGTTATACTAATATCAGCTAATGCAACATAAAATCTCAGTCGAGCCTTACTCAATGAATTTTTTTTTATCACTTAGGGCCTTATTCAATAAGAGGTCCACAGAGCCACAGGTAAATTATAAGAACTGTGTCTCTCAAAACAGACCAGGTAACGTGAGCCCCCAATTTAAATAATGGCATTCATGTTTTGGAGACGTTCCATTTCTGAACGATTCTCGCTGTAGTCAAATTAAGAAAAGGGATTGTTTGTACCTCCAAAAAAACATTTGTGCCAAAATTCATGCCCATTTTATGGAACAGAATGTTAGTATCTTGTTACTTTTGCAATTCAATAAAATAAACTCTGCAGGTGGGAAAGTGAAACTGTTTGCATGTTAAAATATAAAACACATATACTGCACAACATGCTCTATAAAGAATACCTACATATATTTATAGTTGATGTCTTTTGCATGGATATACCAGGGTTCGGTTTGACTTTAAAAATAAAGACACTGTCAGCCAAAACCTTTTCACACATATGTTTGTTCCCTTTTGAATTCAGACAACCCAAGAACAATGTTTGGGACTCTGCCTACCCACAAGCCTTGAACAACATCAAGTGAGCACGTAGAGAGCTTTTCGGGTAATGTAAGTACAACGACCAGTCTTGGCTCTGTCATCTCACAGAACAATCAGTCTTTGAGCAATATCCTCTTCGAGGAGAAAAGGGGTTTTCATTCTGTTCTTTGCAGTCAAGTCCCCTTATCATCAATGGGCGGGTAGCAAATTAACATTCATCTTCTTTTTCTTCTCTGTGCTATTATGGAAAAAGCCTAATAATTCTCCATAACAAACATGACATTTTAAAAGCATATTTAATAGAAAAAAATAAGCCTTGAGTCATATCCACCTTAAGAAGAGCTTCATTCTGTTCCCTGCAGTCAGATCTCTTTACCGTCAATTGATGGTAGAAGGTTTTACTTTTTCCTTACCATTATGGAAAAACAATAACAAACATCCTTAAAAAATATTAATATATTAATGGGGAATTATGTTTGATTTCAAAATGTGGTGATTTTATAAAAAAAAAAATCTGAATTTTCTTATTGTTTCTTCCTAGACCTTAATAAAATGTTATGGTTTCCTGCAAAGGAATGTGTTGATCATGGAGCTTAAATTCTATTATGAATACTTTTAAAGGGATATTATAATTACTTTTATTCCTAAAATTTTCATAGCTTAATAGTTTTATTAACATTTTTACCGTATATACTCGAGTATAAGCAGACCCGAGTATAAGCCGAGGTACCTATTTTTGCCTCCAAAATCAGAAAAATCAGATTGACTCGAGTATAAGCCGAGGATAGACATTATGACCATTACTGCCTTCTGATTCTGTATTGTTTTGAGGCTTTAGTTGCCCTTTAAATTGACAGAGAAATTCCCATACAGTAGTCCCATACAGTAATAGCCAAATCCAGTATGGCTATTACTGTATAGGACTACTGTATGGATATTCTGCTCTCCATTTAAAGGGCAACTAAAGCCTCAAAACAATACAGAATCAGAAGGCAATATATTTTACAATATATACCTTCTCCTGATTCTATATTGTTTTAGGGCATTAGTTGCCCTTTAAATGTACAGTAATCCCATACAGTAACCCCCAATACCTTTCCACTGTAGATGTTTGGAAACTACAACTCCCCGCATTCTTTAGTTGCTGGGAGTTGTAATTTTTCAAACACCTATAGTGGAAAGGTATTGGGGGTTACTGTATGTCACACTGTCCCCCACATTAGAGCCCCTCCAGTTCAGTGTTCACTTACCAGTCTTCAATCTTCACTTCGCTGCATGCTGCAGCTCGCTCTGTGCAGAGCCGGCAGTTCCCAGTACTGCTTTGCGGCTGCGCGATGACGTCATCCCACCAGCGTGCACGATGACATCATCGCGCACCCGTGAAGTACTACTGGGAACTGACGGCTTTCCTTCCTGACTCGCGGCTGCATCTGGAATTAAGGTAAGTTTGCAATTGACTCGAGTATAAGCCGAGGCAAGGTTTTTAGGTTGATTTTTAAACCTAAAAACCTCGGCTTATACTCGACTTTCACAAAATTCTAAAGTTTTACAGGGAGATACAATATATCCTAGTGGTGTTCAGCCACACTACTTACCCGTGCACAATCCCATGGTTCAATAACGTTGTGCGTGTCGTGGGAGCGTAAATAGGCGCAATATCTAACTTTTTTTTATTGCATCACAAAAGCTGCATTACTTCCACAAAGATTTGGAAGTGGCACAGCCCCCCACAAAACAAGGGTTAAACCCATGCTACCTGGTATTGCATTGGGTAGCGTGGCTTTTATGCTCATTTTACAGTTTATATAGAGGCTTTTTAAAATGACCTTTATGTAGGTGGTACATATATAAATACTTATAAAAGCAGGGGACCCTATGTATAGGCAAACAGGCTCAGAGAGGGTTTAACCCTCCAATTCTACAAAAAAATGTAAGTCATAGTCCCTGTTGAGACCGTGCAGAGAGAGGGAGTTCAAACGGTGTATCCACCAGACCTCCTTCCTCCTAAGAATAAGTTTAGGAACCATTTCCAGCACCAGGAACCTCAACTCTTTTTTATGATGGCCCTTATTTACAAAGTGGACAGAAACTGGTAGTTTGCAGTTTATATGTCTAATAGTAGACCAGTGTTGAAAGATCATCCCTTTAACTGGTTGGGTGGTTTCTCCTATGTACAAAAGATTGCATGGGCATATAATACAATATACCACAAAACTGGTGTCACATGTAAAGTAATCCCAATTACCTTCCTTGGTCACAGGATGTCTAAACGTGTGTCCCTTAACCACACACTGACATTGTGAACAGGACCAACATGGGTACATCTCTTTTACATTGACCTTCCTCTTTTCCTTTGTAAAGACAGAATGTACTAATCTATTCTGCAATTTGTTACCCCTCCGGTAAGAGATGACCTGAGGTATAGAAAATTCCTCCACCGTATGATATACTTCCTTGAGGATATGCCAGTGTTTATTAATACATCTATTAATGTCATTACTCTCTTTACAAAACTGTGTAACAAACTGCATTCTTTTTTAAATAAACGTTCTACGCTTGTTCTCTTCATGGGCCCTATTTCTGGCCACCTCCAAGATCCCCGGAAGCTAGCCCTGCGCCCTAAATTTGTCAAACATGACCTGCTGAAAATATGCCTTCCTCTCTGGTTTAACAAAGCGGTCAACGCTTTTAAACTGTGATACTGGAAGAGATTTCTTAGTATGGGTGTAAAGAAAAACGTACCTGTTCGGGGATCCCACGGCGTGTCCTCCACGTTCAAGCGCCTTCGGCTTTCTCCAGTGGCTTCCGATGCTCCTCGGTCTTCACTGCAACAGTGACAGTTCGCTTTTTTATTCAAAATCGTCCCATTATCCAATCTGCTCTCTTCTTCTTCTTGGCTGCCCTCCTATTGGTCCCTTGCCCTATATAGCGGTTAGATTATCTCTCTTGCTGGTGGTGTGCTTTTCTTCGTATATTCTCTGTTATTGACCCTTGCCTGTTTTTTGACCTTGATCTGTATCTGCCTGCCCTGACCTCTGCTTGTTCCTGACTACGCTTCTTGCTCAACCCTCTGTACCGTGCCTGGCAGCCTGATTCCTGTTTTTGACCTCTTGCTCTGTTTTGTGCTCTGTTGTGCCTTGCCTGTCTTGTTTCACTTCGGACTTCTCCAGTATTCTGGCCTCAGCTCGGATACCTTGCACTCTAAGTCCAGGGGGCAACCGTGTTCAGTGAGGCGCATCTAACCTCCCGGCAAACGTTGGCTTGTCTATTGGTGAAGATAGTGGTTGTAGATTGGGGTATTTGGACTGAAGGAATACTTGGGAATCCGGAGCGTTACAATGGGGTGGATGAAAACCGGTATATTTGAGTAACTGGTTGCGATCGGTGTATTGTTTTCTTTATGTCCTATACGGGATCAAAAAGGTAATACTTGGTAAAAATGTGTATCAGATAACAGAGATATGATCTCAGACACATAATAAGCTGTGTCCAAAATCTTGTTTGATGGTTTGATTATAATTTTTTGTTGTTCTGCCCAAGCAGGGCACTACTTTCATCCTTCGATATGTTAGACCCTGGTACAGAGAATTTAGAATTGTTAACAATGTCCTGTATGTCTTTAAACACTGTCCTTAAACATCTCCAGAGCAGGGTAAGTGGTACAAATCGAGATTTAGGTCTCATATTAAAGCCCAATGGCTTAAGGCTACACTCACTCTCAGGCCCCATTGGGCTCATCTTGGCAGAGAAATGCGCCTTCAGTCTGAGTCTCCTCAAGAAAGGATATAAGTCCACATCCAGTTGAAAACTGTCCAAGTTTTCACTAGGACAAAACCCAATCCCTTGTTTAGTACCATCAGTTGTTTTTTTGTTATAGATACCTTGGAAAGGTAGATAACGGCTACCTCTTCTGTTGCAGCCGTGCACCCGTTCTCCTTAACATCTGCGGTCTTGGAAATTCCCTTACTTTTAATTTCGCCCGCCTGGACGTGCGCCTCCACCTTGGGATAAAAAAGCATGGTCATCATTCTCATATTGCATCCTATTCCCTCTTGCACCATCAGCAGATTGTGACCATGGACGTAACATCCTATTACAGCCAAACTGTGGATATAGCCAATTATACACATTCCCACTCTCATAGTCTTTACAGTCTCTAGCAAACTTCTTGGATTTCATCTCCTTACCCAATTTGCGATAAGTAGCCATTTTGCTTTCTAACTCCTCCTTAAACTTAGTCTCCTCCGTAGTTAATGCCTGTGATAACTCCTCATCAACTTTATGTAGGTCATTATCAATACTGGTGAGTTCTTTAGTTAGATATTCAATATTTAGACTCATAATGTCACTAGAACATATGTTTAAGATTTGTACATACTTAAACTCGTCGTACTCCACGAACAGGGTAGGTCTCAAATAGGGAGACCTCTGGGTATCCTCCCATGTTCCTAGTATGCGGCTAAAGTAAGCGCGTGTTGTTTGTTGGGTGTGAGCCCTGCACTGTTGCTTAAAAATGAGGCAGTGTGCCTCGAAACGTTGCAGATTTTTAAAACATTGTGACAATAAAGAATATATGTTGCAAGATAAAGTGGTGTGGTGTTAAACGATTTTTTTTTCTATATTTGTGGCCCTTCTGCACGGGCACACTGAACACTGGCACACATCGAGTTGAATTGGAGTAAAGGAATGCAGCAAGAGCAAACTTACTATTTTGTTTTACTGATCACTGCACATGTTATGTGGGGAACCTGTTTATGTGCACTGTCTGCTTTGTGCTAAACCACCAGAGTAACCCACTGTGTGCCATGCTACCCATAATCCTTCCATAAAGCAGTAATCTGGTACAAATTGGTGCCAGCGGTGCTGGTAATACCATTTATTCTCCGTTTTCTCTGTATATTTGTTCTCTGTATTAAGCTATGGAGGCTGCTACTGAACATATTGATTTAAATCCTCCTGTCCTTGTACCTGTAGATGAAATTCCCAGGACCCTGTCCATAGGACCACCATGGGACAAAAGATGGAATTAGTCACTGACACAATAGGGTGGACCGAGGTCGGACAGGGCCCTTGTGTACTTTGGGCAAGGTGTAAATCACCGGGGTAAAACGGAAGTTTCAACAATAAGTTTCTTTCATTTCACTACTTATAGTGCTGTTGAGACCATGTCATCCAAAAATTTCTTGGCTTGTCTATTGGTGAAGATAGTGGTTGTAGATTGGGGTATTCGGACTGAAGGAATACTTGGGAATCCGGAGCATTACATGGGGGGGATGAAAACCGGTATATTTGAGTAACTGGTTGCGATCGGTGGGCTTGGTATATAGCTCCGCACACAAGCCCCCCTCCTTCATCACTTTAATGTCTAAAAACATAATCTCATTAGCATCATAATGCAAGGTATATTTGATGTTGGGGTGTAACAGATTCAACTGTTCATGGAACAACCTAACAGAAGGAATTTCACCTTTCCACAGGAGAAAGACTTCATCTATGTACCTTCACCACCCCCCGCAATATTGCAGGAATAGTGGAAGCACATAGACGAGGTTAATCTCCTGCATACACATAAATGCATTCGCATACACTGGTGCTGCGTTAGACCACATTGAGGTTTCTCTCAGTTGTTTAACACTTAATCAAACTGAAAGTATGAGTTGTACATCACAATTTTAAACAGGCCCTTAAAGAACTCAATTTCATGGTCATTGTACTGTCCACTTGTAGACAGCAGTTTCTCACACGCTCCTCATGTGGGATTGAGGTGTAGAGACTGCTGACATCAAGAGTGACCAAAACGGCATCCTCAATTACATCATGTGGTATACTAAACAATTTCTGTAAGAAATCCTGTGTGTCTCTTATATACGATTGTCCACCTCGTAACAAGGGTGCACAGGTCTAAACATATCGAAGGATGAAAGTAGTGCCTGCTTGGGCAGAACACAAAAAAATTATAATCAAACCATCAACAAGATTTTGGACACAGCTTATTATGTGTCTGAGATCATATCTCTGTTATCTGATACACATTTTTACCAAGTATTACTTTTTTGATCCCTGTATGGACACTAAAGAAAACAATACAGAAATTTTTGGATGACATGGTCTCAACAGCACTATAAGTAGTGAAACTGAAAGAAACTTTATTTTGAACTTCCGTTTACCCCGGTGATTACCCCTTGCCCAAATTACACAAGCCCTGTCCGACCTCCCTCTCCACCTATTGTGTCAGTGACTAATTCCATCTTTTGTCCCATGGTGGTCCTATTGGACAGGGTCCTTTGCATGTTTGAAAATCGAAAATTAGAAAATTATATAGGGAAAGACTGTTTGAAAATCAAAAATTAGAAAATTATATAGGGAAAGACTGTTTGCGTTAACCTGGAAGGTAAGGAGTGCAGTACAAAGTAGCACAGATCTAACGTTTGGCAGTTTGCATCAGGTCCCTGTGGCCGTTAATTGAAATAGTGCAGGACCCACAAAGTACCAATTAAACCTACCCTAACTAAATATAACATTGGAAGCATGTGTTTAACTTTTTTGGCCATTAGCGGTCGGTATTACTTCCCCCTATGAATGTCTAAAGCATTAGGGTCTAATTCTGAATGCAATCCCCCAATGTACTAAATACTTCACCATATTTCAGCAAGGTACAGTATTGCAGCTAAAAAATACTACATTGGAGTTTTAAAAGCCCAACTTTTTTAGATTTTAATTCAATTCAACACAAATATTGGAAAATCATATAATTTGGTTAGCAAGCACAGTTCACACAAGTATGCTGACATTGTGCTGGCCATACACCTAGAATTGACCCATTTTCAAAATAAGACCCACTGAAAATTCTTTATGCTGATATTAAAAGTCCCAGATAAGCCAATAATATTGCTACATGTATGGCCACCATTAGCTACCACCATGAAGCAACTTACGTAATTTCCACAAGCCCATAGGGGCAGTGAGAATTTTGTCTTGCCTGTGCCATTTCCAAGGACTTTTGAAAATAGCACAGTGCAAGCGATGCAATAAATTTAGAAATGATTATTGTGCTCGTTTTTTGCACCAAAATTAAAGCTTTTTCAATTGTGGCTTCAAAGCCGTGCAAAAGTTATGAAGTGACAGGAAGCAGATGCAGCAGGTCCTATTGGTGAAGTTTAACACTGCAAAAAATTTCATTGTCCAGGCACTAGAATGGGAAGAGCAATGGGATATAAGAAATATAAGAAATAAGTCACTTAGTGACATAGCTGAGTGATTTTTATAAGGATATATATCACTGCAGCTCCCGTTATAAAATATCACATTAATGTATTATATGAAGTATTTCACATCACATAAAGAAACTGGAGAAAATATAATTTTAAAAAAGTCTCAACTTAAACCATCAATTAAAGCGACCAAAGATTTTGAAAAAGGAGTCTCTGTTGAAATGTAATTCTTAATTGTGCTATTTCCTATATAGGAAAACACAAATGAGAAGAAAGCAGGCATTTCCAAAGCTGGGCAGGCACAGAACTTTTTAAAACTTACATCACCAATAAAAGTGCCAGACAAAAATCTGATGTGTTTGGTTTCCTAATCCTACAAAGTCAAAGCCCCTTTAGACCATGTCAAGGCAGCTCACTGGAAATTGTGGATTTGTTGACTAGTCTATGACATGGCAATATCACAACTGTTTTATTGGGATTGTGTAAAACTACAGCAAAATGGATTTTATTTCTCTGCTTATTCACTAATAGTCATTACTGTATGATATGAAATGCTGAAATCATTAACTCTGGACTTTTACGGAAGGTTAAAAACCTCATTTAAAGCACCTGTGGTATGTCAAAGATTAGGGTCAGAATTTTACCTATGTAACAGTACAGCTGGCTTCCATAGACTATAACTAGAAAGCACACTGGCTGCTTGCACACATGCTGATTAGGTTTTTGGTCGTATACTGTAGTCTATCATGACAGAAACATCCTTACAAAGGTAGAATGGTAATTACTTTTAAACTCACTTCAGCACTTATGGAGAAATAAAATACCACAAAACAGCCCATTAGATGTTTAAAAACCTAAAGGAGAACTATACGTAGTGTGTATAAAGTTTTATTTAAATACAGTTAAAATGAAATGTACTTGGGACAGGTATCTAGGACTGGTAATTCCTACCTGCCAATATTGTTTCTGTGAGGAGCACCATCCCAAAGAAAACTGATTCTGCCAGTCTTCCTCATGGCTTCAGCATCTTTATCACAGGAAAAGTCCAGGACTAACCTGTCAAATGAAAACTGTACGTGCTGTAGCTCCTCAATGAAACAAAAATAATCAATGCTACCTCCCAGCCCCAGGTACTTTCCATTTTTATAAAGTTAATTTTTAGAGTATAGTTATGCTTTAAAGGGTATCTCCACTTTCCATACTTTCATTGTTGCATACATTGTTAATGCAATATGAAGCAACATGGAGAAATGTTTCAAGAACTAAACGCAGCCTCTCCTACATTATCATTACTTAAAATATTTTCTCAATTGTTCCCCAATTTCATAATACTTACAAATGTTTATGCACTTGTAATTGGAATTTGTAATTGTCAATTGAAATTGTTGTTGTTAAATTAAGGTGAATCTTTTCTTTGCATATAGCTAAGGATGGACCAAGGTTCACATTTCAAGTTTGTTGGCTTCACAAAGAACATTGTATGTTCATCATTTTCCAACTTGATTAAAATATCTGTGAAGTTCACCCCCAAACTTTGGTCTGACTGAGGAATTTGTGGCAGAGTCAAATGTTAAAGGACAACAATATCAAAAAACAACAACATCATTACATGTCCACACTTCTAGCAGCTGAAATTGCTCACTCACATTTACAACCGTGCTACCCTCCCTTAGATATCACACAGCAAAGGTGAGTCGTAAAAGCCCGCCTCCTAGATGGCCCAGGGCCATGGTTAACATAGCACTTGTCATTGGCTGGTGGGAATGTTTGTTACAACCTCTCTCATCCTCCTCTGCCAGTCAAACAAACTTGAAATGTCCTGTTGCTAGGATACAGCCATCATAATCAAGCTGAGTGGGTGGGTGGAGGAGTGTTTTCTTGCATGCTAGCTTTGAGTAACAGTTAGAGGCAGACAGAATTGTTACGCCCCCTTCACAGCATGGCTAATTTAAGGCTATTTGAAGGCAGAGAGAGGCTCGAAATCAGGGAAAAATGTATGGGGTGGGCTGCATACCTTTACTCTTTTTAAAGCAAATTTTTTTAAAAAATGCATTGAGGCAATACAGTTATCCTTTAAGGAGTTGTTTGAGTTGCCTCATTGGTTCAATAGAGACCACATGACCATGAGCCAATTAGATGACTCAAGAGTCATCCAATCAGATGGCTCAAATTAGTTGTCAAATGATTTAAATCTGCCCACTGATGCTCAGGCTTTTTTTTAAGAATCGCTCCTTTAAGTTTGGTTTGCCAGCAAGTTTGAGAATGTTACAAAGACATTGCAAACAAAGACATTGCAAACCTGCCAGCAAATTAAACTTACAGTTTAGGCTTGTTAAAGGGACTGTCCACCCCTCTTTTCAAAAAGACATATATTGTAGATAACCCCCCAAAACCTAAAGTTTGTTTTAGTCAAAAGCTAGAAATTGGCTCCCAGCCTGAGTTATTATACTTACAAGCTCCTCGCTCCACTGCCGGGTTCTTCTCTCAGTGTCCAGTGTGGCTGCTCTGTTCTTTTTGTGTTCCCTAGCAGCCGCAGTGGAGACTGCTCGGGGAATGGCAGTCAGTGATTGGCCATGACGTTACTATCACGGCCGATCACTGACTGCCTTACCTGGAAGTGCAGAGCCGCGGCGGTGGAGCGAGGTGGAGCATGTAAGTATAATAGCTCTGTGTGGGAGCCGATTTCTAGCTTTTGACTAAAACGAACTTTAGGTTTTGGGGGGTATTCTACAATATATGTCTTTTTGAAAAGAGGGGTGGACAGTCCCTTTAAACAATAAAGGACTAGGGGGGTTATTCAATTAAAGTTCTTATCGTTTAAAATGGTGCTAATTTTGTCCCAACCAATCAGATGTTAGCTTTCAAATGTTAAATAAGATCTGATTGGTTGGGGCAAAATTAGCACCATTTTAAACGATAAGAACTTTTATTGTATCTCCCAGTTTGTTTTATATTGTTTATTCCTGTTTGCCTCATTGCACAGACACTCGCATAAAGTACACTTATTGGATCTGACATGGTTGCTTAGGACTGAAAACATTATGGACCTATTTAGGTAGTTTTATATGTGTATGTGTATGCATTTAGACACATGTAAATATTTAATTTTGTATTATATTATTTTGAAGCATTTAAAAGTCATGTATTGAATTATGTCAGACGATGCAATGTATTTGGGTAAACTTTTGACATTTGTTTGTGACATTACTTTAATAAATAATTAGCGATCAATACCAAAACAATGGGTAATTTTTGTACACTTTTAGATATGCATATATTTTATATAATGAAAACTCTCAATGATGTCTGCTTTCAAGAACTGTATAGTTCTTCCCAAAACTACATGTGCTGCCTTCTGTAAGGTGTGCTGTCATACATTAAGTAGAGTGTTTTATTGTAAAAATTACAATGTACCTTGTGCAATCAAACTACCTAGAAAAGATTTATCATTAACCTTTGACTTTGTATCTTAGCTCGTTAATCAGGAGTTCCAAATAAGTTTTGAGGTCTTCTTTTTATAATTTATGAGGGAGATGTAATATCTAATACCTAAACCGCTACTGCATCATAGGACCACTAAGGGCAACCACTGTTGCGATTTTTCTGCGTTTGTGCTTGTGTTTTTTTTCAAATCATTGGAATCGCTGCAAAATGCACTTGCAATGTGATTGCGCTTGCGATTTGCGTTCCGCATTTTAAATTGCAATCGCATGTGTTTTCCAATACTTAATGAAAAAATGCATGCGCAAACGCAACGAAATTGCACATGAAATCGCATGTGATTGCATTTGCGTTGCAGTGTGGCTGTGCCCTCAAGTAGCACAAAATTGAATTGTACCCGCTTATTTGAAAATGTCTTGAAAACAGTGCAGGCCCTGGAAAACTAGTGCAAACAACACTCTAACCTACATTAATATTATATCAAAATGTATATTCTTTTCATTGGTTCTTTACTACATAATAGTCAAGATGTGTTATTTTACAGAAGACTATTGTTTATTTCTACTTACAAATAATTATAGCCCCAGACATGTAACCACCATAAAAAAATAACACACATTTAAAAAGCTTAACCCCAAAAAGAGGAATGTTACATCTTTGTAGATTAATGGGCATATTTATAAAGGGTCATTAACTTTCCGCCGCCATTTGAGAAGTGGCGCCACACTGAGAAGTGCCTTTTAGGGCTAAGGGGGTCCTGCAGCTCGAACCGGGACCCCCCTTCCCGGCCCTTTGCGGCACTTTGAAGTGCCCTTGCGGCCCTTGGAACGGCCTTTTGGGACTAAGGGGGTCCTGCAGCTCGAACGGAGACCCCCCCCTCCCCGGCCCTTATAAGGGCCTTTGCGCCACTAACAAGTGTAGGATTCTGAAATAGAATTGGTTACTGTATAACCATGTGATCGCAAGCATTGAAAAATTGACCAGTCAGAATTGTATTAGGTCCTTCAGCAATCCTATATAAAGAGCTGTGAACCTCCACAAAGTCATTGCAGTTGATGGCAGAAGAAAAAAGAGGCCAGCAACATCGTCTCCGTTGAAGACGCCGGGGCCAGTGGGGTCCCTGGTGGCCACAGTGACCTCACCTGGCATTGGTGACTTCAGCGGAAGACCGGTGACTTTGGCTACATTAGCCAGCACCGGAGGTGCCCCTTATGCCTTAAAGGACCCTTGTCAGTGCCGCAAAGGCCCTTATAAGGGCTGGGGAGGGGGGTCCCGGTTCGAGTTGCAGGACCCCTTAAGCCCCATAGGCCCTTGTCAGGGCCACAAGGGTCCTTCCAAGGGCCACAATGGCACTTATCAGTGCCGGGGGAGCCCGGTTCAAGCTGCAGGACCCCCTAAGCCCCAAAAGGCCTTTCCAAGGGCCGCAATGGCAATTCTTAGTGCAACAAAGACCCTTCCAAGGGCCGGGTAAGGGGTGTCCCGGTTCAAGCTGCAGGACCCCTAAGCCCCAAAAGGCCCTTCGAAGGGTCAGGGAAGGGGGTTTCTGGTTCGAGCTGCGAGCCCCCTAAGCCCCAAAAGGGACCCACCCGTGGGCACCTCCCTTCCCCTCTCCATGAGAGTACAGAGCAGGGGGCTGGGAAGGGGATGTGCAATGGGTGGTCTCCACTGTGGGGGTCAAAGGTGGAGTGGGCGTACACCCCCCTCACCACAGGGGGTGAGGGTGGGTTGGGCATACACCCAGCCGCACCCCTCTGGTGAATGTGACCACTCGTGGCAGGGTGAAAAGTAGAACGCCGCTAAGTGTAAGGTCGCACTGCAAAATGTGTGTTTCCTGCATGATAGTGCATGTCAGCGCATGCTTGCGATGCGATCCTACAATCTTGCATTATCAGAGCGGATTCGATTGCGCAAAAATGGTGATCGCATGCTCTCGGGTAAGCGGGCCACAGAGCAACACTTTGCACCTAGTGTGGCCAGACCTACCAATACTAGCGTGTGCTTTTTACCATGCAATCGGAATGCGTGTTAAAACGCGTCAGTGTAGCCTAGCCCTAAAACACCGAAATTTAAAAGCTAAAAATTGCTGAGAAAATGTCTGTTAAATTTTTCTTGTTTGGCTGCCATATACTGTAGATCCTCAAAAGGCGTCCGTTTCTACCCTCCAAAACACAACATTCTATACGGTAAAATAAAGTAGGCTTCATACGCATGTGTCTATTAGAAATCAGTAGCCATTTTTATTCATCTATATATATATATATATATTTATTTAGGGGTAAGGAATAATTAGAGAAGGACTGTGTTCCCAAAACAAGTTGTGATTAAAAAAAAAAGCCTAGAGTCTTATATTAAAAATAAGCCCTTGATCCCTAATTAAGTATCAGCCTGTCTGAATGGATAATGTTTAAAATGTTAACCCTTCCTGCTTATGGTCATGTAACCCGTACACTGCTCTGCCTGCATTTAAAGCCACACCTTCACAACTATTGACCATTAGTTATTTACAAGTCTTCAAACTATGTAATTGCATTTCTCTGCTTGTGTGACACATGTGTTTAGTCATAGCTTAAAGCTCACATGCTTAAAGGGTTTCCTAGAGGTGCATTAAAAGGAATGCTGCAGTAAAATTACCACAAATTGGCATTATATTTTTGTAAGTTTCAGCACCAAACTTTCTTTAAAAATGATAAAGTATGCAGCAATTCATGTTCTTGTTTCAAGAACCTTCCAGTTACACTGCGCTCAATGATTTAGCAGGAGTAAAGGTGGACAGGAAACTGTACAGACAGCACAATCCATTTTACATTTAGGCAAACCATGGGAAAGTAACGTATCATATGCATCTGTGAACCTTACAGACTTGACCCCACATGTAAGGCTAATGTCACCCAGACAATTTTTCAACTATAAAGAAACTACTGCAGTAATAATTCCCGAAACATAACAAGCAACGCAATTTGGGATAAGTCACAGAGGAATATTAATTCACTTCACTTTTGGACAGTTGGCCATCACTTTAAAAGATGATGCTGGTTTATGATGCAAATATAATAGACCACGTGAGGGTATTTGGAATGAATTCTTAGACAATTGTCTTGTTCTTGGGGAGGGGGGCGTTACAAACTAATGTTGTGGGCTTTTCTGTTTTTTCCACCTTTCCATAACACGCAAAGAAGAAGAAGGTGAACTAAGGGGTCCTGACAAAAATCCTGAACAAATTACAGTGAAGCAGAAACAGCTGGTGGGAAAATATCTCTGAACGCTATTCTTTCAATCAAGGCTGACAACATTCTTAGGTTTCCAGCTTCCCAATTCACTAGTACCTTGGCAGAGGATTTATAATTGTGTATGGGGGGGGGGGCGAAAAAGCCCTTTTTGTTCAAGAAAAACAAAGCCACGTCCAAGTTATTATTAGCAGAAATGCAGCGAGAGCCATAGAAATTCCATGTTCCTTTATTCTTTGATTCTCAAGCAGACGTAAAACAAGCAAGTTATGGAAAGTAACGCAAATTCAGTAATAAACCGTGATTCCTGTATGACTGCATAAAACAGTTAGATAAATGTAAATAAAAAGAAATGCTTTACTTGACTACATTTAGAATAATAAAATAAGCTACATTTCATGAGCTCACAAATGCTCACATTATATTAGCCCTTTATGTATATTCAGGTTTGTTGGCTTGATTGCAGGAGGGCATGGACAATTAACAATTAGGGTTCTACCAAGGAGACTTTATACCAAATGGGTGTAACCATTTATGTTTTGAATTATCCTAAAACTGGTGTAAATAATCTTGCAAAATAAGGGAGATCTAAATAGCCACAGGACCAGTAAAGTAAATAGAAAAGTGTTTTAAATACATTTTCTCTATATTGGAAGGCCCAAGCCAAAAAACAAATAAAAAAGCGAGGCATGTCTTTTATTTTATCAATTTAATTAGAGTTTTCTATTTTCTATTTAACTTAAATTTTTGTTGTGTTAAATACAGTATGATGCATTTCAAATATACAAGATAGATATATCCAAATAAGACGATCCCGGAAAAAAGTCTACCGGATCTTAATACTAAACAAATAATAATCGATTGTTCGAGATATGTACCGTATATACTCGAGTATAAGCCGAGGTTTTCAGGTCTTAAAAATGACCTGAAAAATGAACCTCGGCTTATACTCGGGTCAAGCTGGGACTTACCTTAATTCCGGACGCAGCCGCGAGTCAGGTAAGAAAACCGGCAGTTCCCAGTAGTACTTTGCGCACGTCGGCGCGATGACGTCATCGCGCACCCGCAAAGCACTACTGGGAACTGCCGGCTTACCATCCTGACTTGCGGCTGCGTCTGTAAGGCTCTGCGAAGGCGTCCGGAAGGCTCTGGGAAGATGTCCGGAAGGCTCTGCACACCAAACTGTAAGTACATTTCCCATGGCTACCAGTAATCCCCATGGCTACCAGTAATCCCCATGGCTACCAGTAATCCCCATGGCTACCAGTTATCCCCATGGCTACCAGTTATCCCCATGGCTACCAGTAATCCCCATGGCTACCAGTAATCCCCATGGCTACCAGTATGCAATAAAATGCACATGGCTACAGAAGGCAGTATTGGTCAATTTCAACCCTCGGCTTATACTCGAGTCAATGTGGTTTTCCTAATTTTTGAGGTAAAAATAGGTACCTCGGCTTTTACTCGGGTCGGCTTATACTCGAGTATATACGGTATACTGCTGAATAAGTGCATTTGATAAATGTGATATTTGTATACTTAATGCAATTTGTTAAAAAATTTAATAAAATTAATAAAAATTATTGAACACTAAATACATTTTTTCCCATGCTCCCTTCATCTTGTAAACAAAATATTTGCAAACTCCAAAGTAATGTTTTACTCTTTCATCCATCCTGTTCTATCATGGGGTCTTCTAAACTTCCTGCTTGTAACGTTCTTCTAAATCTCCTGCTTGCAATATTCTTCTAAATATCCTGCTTGCAACATTTTTCTAAACCTCCTGCTTGCAAAAGTCTTCTAAATCTCCTGCTTGCAATATTCTTCTAAACCTCCTGCTTGCAACATTTTTCTAAACCTCCTGCTTGCAACATTCTTCTAAACCTCCTGCTTGCAACATTCTTCTAAACCTCCTGCTTGCAACATTCTTCTAAACCTCCTGCTTGCAACATTCTTCTAAACCTCCAGCTTGCAACATTCTTCTAAACCTCCAGCTTGCAACATTCCTCTAAATGTCCTGCTTGAAATGTTCTTCTGAACCTCCTGCTTGCAACATTCTTCTAAACCTCCTGCTTGCAATGTTCTTTGCCAGTCAACATATCAAGTTTGCTTGTATTTTTAATACCTGATTATGCTGATAACTACATTTTATGCCTTTATATAGCACCAACATCTTCCGTGGCGCTTTACAATTACATATCATACATCTTACATACAAGGATAGTACATATAATACAAAGTCATACATCTTACATGCAAGGATAGTATATATGATACAAAGCCATACATCTTACATGCAAGGATAGTACATATAATACAAAGTCATTTATATTTCATAATAGGGTAGTTCATATAATACAAAGCTATACATATTACATACTAGGGTAGTGCATGCAGAACTCAGAGTGTGGTAATAAGTTAATTTGCAGCAATACTGTGAAACAACAGGAAGAGAACCCTGCTAATTAGGAGGCGACATGCCTGGAATCTCTGTCTATTATTATTAATATTGTTTATTAGATATGATTCAGTAAAATTAGACTTTTGTGCAAATTATTGCTAAATTTCCTATATGT
Source organism: Hymenochirus boettgeri (assembly GCA_019447015.1). Taxonomy (NCBI): domain Eukaryota; kingdom Metazoa; phylum Chordata; class Amphibia; order Anura; family Pipidae; genus Hymenochirus; species Hymenochirus boettgeri. The sequence goes on along the minus strand of CM033473.1, from coordinate 267,248,594 downwards.
CAAAAAAACATCTTGCCAAATGTTTAACAAGTTATGTTGCTGTTAAAAACAGTTTAGTTTGTGTAAAAGTATTGTCAGGATATCTAACTGGAAACAAGGTGTCACTCGAAGCCATGCCCCCTTGGGTAAATACAGAAAGCTTCATACCAGAAGCAAGGGAATATGGAATCTAATAAGGATATATGGGTTTTTTGTATTTATCAATGCCTGAGGTAGGGTTGATGCCCCTGACCTGTTTTGTATATGTTAGGTCTGAGTTATTAAATGTTATTTGTCATTAAAAGATCTAAGGATTTATTTACTAAACAAAAACATTTGCAACAGTGGAGCTAGGGCATGGGACGGGGCTTGGCATGCACTACCCATGAAACACCCAAATGCCATAAAAAAAAACAAGTTTCCCAAAAGCCACAATCTAAACAGGACAAGGCTCTGTGGAGTAGTACAAGCCAGCAAAACCACATCTGTCCAAATAGGGCACTGGGGAGGTATGTGGGGGTCACCAAAGCCACAGTATAGATTAACACCCAGCTGGTGTTATATTATATATATATATAATAAGGAGAGTCCGAGACAGACATTTTTTGGCAGAATCCTTCACATAGAATCCCTTAAAGTGGGTGGTTTAGAAACATGGAGATGTGCAAACCATAAAAATGCCCCTGACATACACATATGAAAATGTTGCTATTTGCTTATAAAATTAAAACATTTTTGCATCCAAAGGTTAGTTCTTTATTTATTTGTGGGTTTTTTTTTTTGCACATTTCAATCATATGCAACTAGCAAATCAATATCCATGTATGGGTGAAATCAATAAAGAAATGAACTGGGGCCTGTTAATGTTTGAACACAATCTAGAGTAATAATGCGTCTTTGTCAAGTCTTGTGGAAGATGGTGTCTGTATCAACAAACTCTAAATAGAATGATGTAGATCTAAATAAACTGGAATGAAAGTTTATTTTTAAGAATGAAACACTTATTAGAAAATCTACAGACTTTTTTTATGATTTCTCAGGACCTATAAAAGATTTAAGAAGAAATTACAATGTGAAAGTTTCCTGCACCAAAACCTGAGAATAACTTTTTAACAAGGTTTACGGGCCCGGAAAATGTTTCTGACACTGAGTTGAGAAGTTCCGGAGATGGTGATGTTTTATTAGAAGGGATTTAATACAAAGAAAGCACCAACCCACATCCCTATGAAGTCGTTTTATTCCTAACGTTTAGGTTTTATTTTTTTGTTTACCAGTTTGATTATAAAGCCAACTCTTGGTTACTTCTTTACTGGAGACTGAAAACATTTTTTTTAACTGATAGACTACCTGTTGCACCCACAACTTAGATATAACTGAGAATTCCAAGAATATCTTTATGGAACCTGACTTATATCGCTGAACAAATCATCCTGGAAACCTGTATTGTAGATTGTTACAGCTAGAGAGTTAAAGGATAACTATGGTAAAGACGTATTTCTGTCTAACAGCCCAAAATTACACCACACGCCTTTTTAAATGATTTCTTAAAGGGTATGTCCACCCAAAAATAAACTTTTTATATGTTCTTTACATAATAGCACCAACCTCAAACTCCATGTTCATTTTTCTCAAAATCATTTGCCTTGCCCGATATTTAATGATATATATATCAGGCTGCACTTCCTCTCCACTTCCACTTTAGATGACCCCGAGCTGCAGCTTAGAAAAAAAAAATTCTTGCCTGTGTTTGTGTGTGTCTCTCTCTCTATCTCTCTCTCTGGGCTGGCTGGCTGCAGCTGTTGATCCTGGATTTCTTCAGTACACATAACTTTACAGCTGTGATTGGTTGAGAGGGAAAATCCAGGGATCCAGGGGTCAGACCATTACTGATGCAATTTCCTCTGTTCTCACTGCTGGATGCTAACAGACATGCTCAAGAACATGAAAAGAACAGAGACAAGGTAATGTAACCTGTCTCTGTTCATCGCTGTATTGGTCCATGTTGCAGGATTAAGCCAGCTACAAAGGTCTGTAACTTTTGAACCACTGGACCGATTTACATGCTGTAAAGTTTGTTTTGGAGCACTTATTTGGGCCAAATAAATATAAAAAGTTAGTTTTGGGGGTGGACTTGCCCTTTAACAAGAAACATATCTGTGTGAAATCTGTAAAATCCTGTAGTTGTATAGTTACTTTCACTTCATTTTTCAGCTTAGCACAGAGAGATACAAAGTAGCAAACTGGACATCTTTTATCTTCCTTGGATAGGGTACACTGAGCATGTCTATCTCACTGGGAGGTAGGAGGAGTTGGGGAGTAAGAGAGTAAAGAATGAATTGCCTTTACACAGCTATCAGGGAGATTCAATAAAGGTTCTTATCATTAAAAATGGTGCTAATTTTCCCCTAACCAATCAGATGTAAGCTTTCAAATATTAAATTAAGATTTGATTGGTTGGGGCTAAATTAGCCCAATTTTTAAAGATAAAAACTTTTATTAAATCTCCCTGTATATATCTTTATTGTTATACTAATATCAGCTAATGCAACATAAAATCTCAGTCGAGCCTTACTCAATGAATTTTTTTTTATCACTTAGGGCCTTATTCAATAAGAGGTCCACAGAGCCACAGGTAAATTATAAGAACTGTGTCTCTCAAAACAGACCAGGTAACGTGAGCCCCCAATTTAAATAATGGCATTCATGTTTTGGAGACGTTCCATTTCTGAACGATTCTCGCTGTAGTCAAATTAAGAAAAGGGATTGTTTGTACCTCCAAAAAAACATTTGTGCCAAAATTCATGCCCATTTTATGGAACAGAATGTTAGTATCTTGTTACTTTTGCAATTCAATAAAATAAACTCTGCAGGTGGGAAAGTGAAACTGTTTGCATGTTAAAATATAAAACACATATACTGCACAACATGCTCTATAAAGAATACCTACATATATTTATAGTTGATGTCTTTTGCATGGATATACCAGGGTTCGGTTTGACTTTAAAAATAAAGACACTGTCAGCCAAAACCTTTTCACACATATGTTTGTTCCCTTTTGAATTCAGACAACCCAAGAACAATGTTTGGGACTCTGCCTACCCACAAGCCTTGAACAACATCAAGTGAGCACGTAGAGAGCTTTTCGGGTAATGTAAGTACAACGACCAGTCTTGGCTCTGTCATCTCACAGAACAATCAGTCTTTGAGCAATATCCTCTTCGAGGAGAAAAGGGGTTTTCATTCTGTTCTTTGCAGTCAAGTCCCCTTATCATCAATGGGCGGGTAGCAAATTAACATTCATCTTCTTTTTCTTCTCTGTGCTATTATGGAAAAAGCCTAATAATTCTCCATAACAAACATGACATTTTAAAAGCATATTTAATAGAAAAAAATAAGCCTTGAGTCATATCCACCTTAAGAAGAGCTTCATTCTGTTCCCTGCAGTCAGATCTCTTTACCGTCAATTGATGGTAGAAGGTTTTACTTTTTCCTTACCATTATGGAAAAACAATAACAAACATCCTTAAAAAATATTAATATATTAATGGGGAATTATGTTTGATTTCAAAATGTGGTGATTTTATAAAAAAAAAAATCTGAATTTTCTTATTGTTTCTTCCTAGACCTTAATAAAATGTTATGGTTTCCTGCAAAGGAATGTGTTGATCATGGAGCTTAAATTCTATTATGAATACTTTTAAAGGGATATTATAATTACTTTTATTCCTAAAATTTTCATAGCTTAATAGTTTTATTAACATTTTTACCGTATATACTCGAGTATAAGCAGACCCGAGTATAAGCCGAGGTACCTATTTTTGCCTCCAAAATCAGAAAAATCAGATTGACTCGAGTATAAGCCGAGGATAGACATTATGACCATTACTGCCTTCTGATTCTGTATTGTTTTGAGGCTTTAGTTGCCCTTTAAATTGACAGAGAAATTCCCATACAGTAGTCCCATACAGTAATAGCCAAATCCAGTATGGCTATTACTGTATAGGACTACTGTATGGATATTCTGCTCTCCATTTAAAGGGCAACTAAAGCCTCAAAACAATACAGAATCAGAAGGCAATATATTTTACAATATATACCTTCTCCTGATTCTATATTGTTTTAGGGCATTAGTTGCCCTTTAAATGTACAGTAATCCCATACAGTAACCCCCAATACCTTTCCACTGTAGATGTTTGGAAACTACAACTCCCCGCATTCTTTAGTTGCTGGGAGTTGTAATTTTTCAAACACCTATAGTGGAAAGGTATTGGGGGTTACTGTATGTCACACTGTCCCCCACATTAGAGCCCCTCCAGTTCAGTGTTCACTTACCAGTCTTCAATCTTCACTTCGCTGCATGCTGCAGCTCGCTCTGTGCAGAGCCGGCAGTTCCCAGTACTGCTTTGCGGCTGCGCGATGACGTCATCCCACCAGCGTGCACGATGACATCATCGCGCACCCGTGAAGTACTACTGGGAACTGACGGCTTTCCTTCCTGACTCGCGGCTGCATCTGGAATTAAGGTAAGTTTGCAATTGACTCGAGTATAAGCCGAGGCAAGGTTTTTAGGTTGATTTTTAAACCTAAAAACCTCGGCTTATACTCGACTTTCACAAAATTCTAAAGTTTTACAGGGAGATACAATATATCCTAGTGGTGTTCAGCCACACTACTTACCCGTGCACAATCCCATGGTTCAATAACGTTGTGCGTGTCGTGGGAGCGTAAATAGGCGCAATATCTAACTTTTTTTTATTGCATCACAAAAGCTGCATTACTTCCACAAAGATTTGGAAGTGGCACAGCCCCCCACAAAACAAGGGTTAAACCCATGCTACCTGGTATTGCATTGGGTAGCGTGGCTTTTATGCTCATTTTACAGTTTATATAGAGGCTTTTTAAAATGACCTTTATGTAGGTGGTACATATATAAATACTTATAAAAGCAGGGGACCCTATGTATAGGCAAACAGGCTCAGAGAGGGTTTAACCCTCCAATTCTACAAAAAAATGTAAGTCATAGTCCCTGTTGAGACCGTGCAGAGAGAGGGAGTTCAAACGGTGTATCCACCAGACCTCCTTCCTCCTAAGAATAAGTTTAGGAACCATTTCCAGCACCAGGAACCTCAACTCTTTTTTATGATGGCCCTTATTTACAAAGTGGACAGAAACTGGTAGTTTGCAGTTTATATGTCTAATAGTAGACCAGTGTTGAAAGATCATCCCTTTAACTGGTTGGGTGGTTTCTCCTATGTACAAAAGATTGCATGGGCATATAATACAATATACCACAAAACTGGTGTCACATGTAAAGTAATCCCAATTACCTTCCTTGGTCACAGGATGTCTAAACGTGTGTCCCTTAACCACACACTGACATTGTGAACAGGACCAACATGGGTACATCTCTTTTACATTGACCTTCCTCTTTTCCTTTGTAAAGACAGAATGTACTAATCTATTCTGCAATTTGTTACCCCTCCGGTAAGAGATGACCTGAGGTATAGAAAATTCCTCCACCGTATGATATACTTCCTTGAGGATATGCCAGTGTTTATTAATACATCTATTAATGTCATTACTCTCTTTACAAAACTGTGTAACAAACTGCATTCTTTTTTAAATAAACGTTCTACGCTTGTTCTCTTCATGGGCCCTATTTCTGGCCACCTCCAAGATCCCCGGAAGCTAGCCCTGCGCCCTAAATTTGTCAAACATGACCTGCTGAAAATATGCCTTCCTCTCTGGTTTAACAAAGCGGTCAACGCTTTTAAACTGTGATACTGGAAGAGATTTCTTAGTATGGGTGTAAAGAAAAACGTACCTGTTCGGGGATCCCACGGCGTGTCCTCCACGTTCAAGCGCCTTCGGCTTTCTCCAGTGGCTTCCGATGCTCCTCGGTCTTCACTGCAACAGTGACAGTTCGCTTTTTTATTCAAAATCGTCCCATTATCCAATCTGCTCTCTTCTTCTTCTTGGCTGCCCTCCTATTGGTCCCTTGCCCTATATAGCGGTTAGATTATCTCTCTTGCTGGTGGTGTGCTTTTCTTCGTATATTCTCTGTTATTGACCCTTGCCTGTTTTTTGACCTTGATCTGTATCTGCCTGCCCTGACCTCTGCTTGTTCCTGACTACGCTTCTTGCTCAACCCTCTGTACCGTGCCTGGCAGCCTGATTCCTGTTTTTGACCTCTTGCTCTGTTTTGTGCTCTGTTGTGCCTTGCCTGTCTTGTTTCACTTCGGACTTCTCCAGTATTCTGGCCTCAGCTCGGATACCTTGCACTCTAAGTCCAGGGGGCAACCGTGTTCAGTGAGGCGCATCTAACCTCCCGGCAAACGTTGGCTTGTCTATTGGTGAAGATAGTGGTTGTAGATTGGGGTATTTGGACTGAAGGAATACTTGGGAATCCGGAGCGTTACAATGGGGTGGATGAAAACCGGTATATTTGAGTAACTGGTTGCGATCGGTGTATTGTTTTCTTTATGTCCTATACGGGATCAAAAAGGTAATACTTGGTAAAAATGTGTATCAGATAACAGAGATATGATCTCAGACACATAATAAGCTGTGTCCAAAATCTTGTTTGATGGTTTGATTATAATTTTTTGTTGTTCTGCCCAAGCAGGGCACTACTTTCATCCTTCGATATGTTAGACCCTGGTACAGAGAATTTAGAATTGTTAACAATGTCCTGTATGTCTTTAAACACTGTCCTTAAACATCTCCAGAGCAGGGTAAGTGGTACAAATCGAGATTTAGGTCTCATATTAAAGCCCAATGGCTTAAGGCTACACTCACTCTCAGGCCCCATTGGGCTCATCTTGGCAGAGAAATGCGCCTTCAGTCTGAGTCTCCTCAAGAAAGGATATAAGTCCACATCCAGTTGAAAACTGTCCAAGTTTTCACTAGGACAAAACCCAATCCCTTGTTTAGTACCATCAGTTGTTTTTTTGTTATAGATACCTTGGAAAGGTAGATAACGGCTACCTCTTCTGTTGCAGCCGTGCACCCGTTCTCCTTAACATCTGCGGTCTTGGAAATTCCCTTACTTTTAATTTCGCCCGCCTGGACGTGCGCCTCCACCTTGGGATAAAAAAGCATGGTCATCATTCTCATATTGCATCCTATTCCCTCTTGCACCATCAGCAGATTGTGACCATGGACGTAACATCCTATTACAGCCAAACTGTGGATATAGCCAATTATACACATTCCCACTCTCATAGTCTTTACAGTCTCTAGCAAACTTCTTGGATTTCATCTCCTTACCCAATTTGCGATAAGTAGCCATTTTGCTTTCTAACTCCTCCTTAAACTTAGTCTCCTCCGTAGTTAATGCCTGTGATAACTCCTCATCAACTTTATGTAGGTCATTATCAATACTGGTGAGTTCTTTAGTTAGATATTCAATATTTAGACTCATAATGTCACTAGAACATATGTTTAAGATTTGTACATACTTAAACTCGTCGTACTCCACGAACAGGGTAGGTCTCAAATAGGGAGACCTCTGGGTATCCTCCCATGTTCCTAGTATGCGGCTAAAGTAAGCGCGTGTTGTTTGTTGGGTGTGAGCCCTGCACTGTTGCTTAAAAATGAGGCAGTGTGCCTCGAAACGTTGCAGATTTTTAAAACATTGTGACAATAAAGAATATATGTTGCAAGATAAAGTGGTGTGGTGTTAAACGATTTTTTTTTCTATATTTGTGGCCCTTCTGCACGGGCACACTGAACACTGGCACACATCGAGTTGAATTGGAGTAAAGGAATGCAGCAAGAGCAAACTTACTATTTAGTTTTACTGATCACTGCACATGTTATGTGGGGAACCTGTTTATGTGCACTGTCTGCTTTGTGCTAAACCACCAGAGTAACCCACTGTGTGCCATGCTACCCATAATCCTTCCATAAAGCAGTAATCTGGTACAAATTGGTGCCAGCGGTGCTGGTAATACCATTTATTCTCCGTTTTCTCTGTATATTTGTTCTCTGTATTAAGCTATGGAGGCTGCTACTGAACATATTGATTTAAATCCTCCTGTCCTTGTACCTGTAGATGAAATTCCCCAATTAGACTCAGTAGCTCTACCAGGCCCAATTGCCAAACATATTATTTTTAAACCTGATCCATTTGATAGGGTAAATAGGGAGTGGACTGATGGGCTAGAACAATCTGAATTGGCAGCCACTATTAATGGTTGGGATGAAGGTGCTTGCTTGCAAGTCCTTAGATTTTTGCTTAGTGGTAAAGCCAGGCAGGTATACCAAGGATTTACTGTAATAATGAAATAAAAAGCAGTTATCAGTTATTAAAAGTTGTTCTGAAGCAAATTTTTTTCAATTAGATCTGTATAAAAGAGTATATAAATAATAAATCCATTTCTTTAGGTAAACTGGGAATGAGAAATGTTTGTTTATATGTTAGATTATTAGGGCAATGCTATTATAATAACCTTCTGTTATAATATATGAGGTACCATCACCACTTGCCATGGTGAATGCTATTGTGTGCACACACAGAATTTCCATTGTGCACCAACTTTTGCTAATATATATATATATATATATATATATATACACTCACACACAATTTTATACATTTTATGATTATAAAAGTGAAATGTCTTTCAACCAACCACATCAAGGTAACCCCAATATAGAAGGTTTTAACTTTTTCCATTTCCAGTGCTACGGGAGCACTATATCTACTTTAGGTTTGACTTATTTTTTGTTAAACACTTTAAGGCTTCTCAAATTAAAACACTGCATACCGGAGTGTACTCACATTTCTTTCCATAATTATATGATGGTTCACCTCTACATCCCTGGGTTGCATGGCTATATGACTTTGAGAAATTCCAGTCACTTGAAAGCAGCCAGTGTTTAATATTTAAAGCTCGAGTATAGTTAAACTTTCCAAAATAAAATATGTTTTTACGTTTATTGACTTTGTTCTTGACATTGCTCACATGATGAAGACCCATAATCTTCTGGCCGTTGGCCCCCATCCAAACTGGGCATAAACAGCTCATCCTTTTCCAGTTGCACCGTGCCCCTGAGTAGAGGAGACTTCCACTGACATTAATTTCCACCCTTTTTTAGCACAAGAAGCTGGACACAAACAGGGTTACTCAATTAACAAACTTAACATTTAAAATGAAGCTAATTTTGCCCCAACCAATTAGATGTTAGCTTTCAAATGTTAAATAAGATCTGATTGGTTGGGGCAAAATTAGTGCCATTTTAAACGATAAAAACTTTTATTGAATCTCCCTGATAGCTTTTTAAAGGCAATTCATTCTTTTCTCTCTTACTTCTACCCTGAGACTTCCCACTGAGACATGCTCAATGTACACAATCCACGGAAAGGGCAAGATGTCCAGTTAGCTACTTTGTATCTCTCTGTGCTAAACTGAAAAATGGGTTAAAGTGAAAGTAACTTTAAGAACATTAACTTTTAAGTAGCAATTGTAATTACTTTATCTTATCCAAAAGCTATTATTTTTACTTTTTTTCTCCTATTTTAATAAAATTCTTCTATGTGTAACAAGAATTGTTCTTCTGTGCTGCCTTTTCTCCTTGCTGCTTGTTTGCATTTGATAAAATCGATAAGCACTTAATATCCAGCAATGAGGATAATTTAGTGATTCTAGTCCCCTGAGGCAGTCATCACTCTAGTGCCCCATAAGGCCGAACACTTTCTCTTAGGCCGGGTTCACACCAGCAGATATTTTCAGCCAACCGACCAATCCCCGGCACTATTGGTCGGTTGGCTGAAAATATCTGCTGGTGCCGAATCGGACATGTCAGTAAATCACGGCCGATTGTTTGCCGCGACTATTGTCGCGACCAGCATTTGTCCTGGCCGAGGCGGGACAAAAAATCTTGCAGTGTGTACCCAGCCATAAAGACTTATATTGGGGCAGATTTTGCCCCAATATCTCCCTGTTATTCTGAACTGTCCTTTAAAGGGTAACAGAAAAATGTGGTAGAAAATATTATTCCTGTCTACCTGAGTCATTGCTGAGCTAAAACTTCTGCATGTTCATTGGCTGACAGTTAACTGCAATACACATATAAATACAAAAAGGATAGACAAAATAGCAGAATGCAACACTGAATAATGACTAAAAATCCTTAACTCAATCAGGAACAAACTGTATGTCCCTGATGCATTCTGCTATTTTGTCTATCCTTTTTGTAATTGTGTATTTGCAGATTTTGCACCTCTAACTCCACTGGGGATTACATTTTATCTTATTAGTGCCCTTTTTGCCTGTGTATGTGATTGCATGACTGTCTCTCCCATCTCTATTATTACAGGAGATCTTTAGGAATGCCCACTGAAGCGAGCCGTTAGCCACTGCAACAAAGGAAATTTGACAGTTTACCACTTATGCATGTAGCAACCCAGGGAGGTAGGAATACGATTTCCTACCTCCCTGGGAAGTTAAATTTAAACCATTGTTCACATTTTAAAGTCTATTTTTTCTGTTATAGGTTTCCCTTTAACACCTATTAAGCAATGGAAAACTTTTGTTATGTCACAGGAACAGAAAGTGGGGCATTTGCCAGGTACAGGTATGACATGGCCATTGAAGATGGAGTTTCCAAAACAAAAAAAGAATTCAAGTGCTAATACATTGGTCAAAAAAAAAAAAAATCTCACAGGGGCAGTGATTATTATTGGCATAACTTTCTCTTTAAATTAAAATAACTACAGAGGAAGCGGATATACTAAGTGCAGAGGTAACAAAAGAAAAAATGACAAAATATGTAACATGAAATATTTAGTGAACATTTACATATCTGTGTTAATTCTTGCTGTGGGCAGTATGCAGGAAGGATTGGACAAAAACAAATAATATTGGCCTTTTAATCCAATTATTAAAGGCTACATGGGTCATGAGTCAGTACTGATGTCAGAGTCTAATGTCTGGAATCATTAAGACTGAACTGTTTATTGTATTTTTTTATTGGAAAAGGTCCAGCGTAATAATTTCTCTTGTGAAAACATGTCTAACATTTTCTAATCTCAGAAACGGTTTGACATAGACATCTTAAATATTTTAAAAGAAAAAAATAAACTGCAAATTAATTATTGGTATTTTAAACGTAGCCTTTGTTGTAGAAAGAAGCAAGAATTAAAGCACTGCGTACCAACCATTGGATGTAGAGAAGACATTTTTATGCAATCAGACCTCCTAGAAGGGTACACCTTGAAGAACAATAGCCACACATGTTAAAAAGCATGGATTAATGTATTTGCTACAGTTAAGCCTTTTTTAAAGAAAGTTGGTGAGGTGGTCAAAATGGTTTCCACCTTACAATTCTGCAGTACTATGGTTCATTTTAAAAATAAAAGGGGTGTCTGGAATCTCACATTTGGGACCCCCTAAGACTAAGCTTAATTAAAGTTCAATATACTTGAGTTACATATACTTTTAAGAAATAAAGCAGTATTTTCCCATCCCAATGACCTTAACATGCCAATTCAGCATTTTGTCTGTGTATAAATAAATGCAACTAAAATACTGACTTTCTGTTTGCAGGACCCCTAATAGAGACCGTTATGGTCTTGCCCTTGACCCAGCGCCTGGGTTGATTCAGTTGCTCAGTAGAGATCTGAGCATGTTTGACCCCTCCAACAGCCAATCAGTAGAAATTACTGTTAGGAACATTCCAAGGGAAAGTGCATCCCGGGAAGTGATAGGACCGTTACAGAACCTAAAATGGTAGCTCACAGCAAAGGTGTTAAAATTAGCAGATTTTTTTAAATGAAAGAAAATATGTTGAATGACTAGGTATTTGTTATATAAACAAAGGATAAAAAGAAAAAAATATTTCCACTGATTGCCCCTTTAATAATATAGGATGAAAAAAGGAACATAGTTATATGGCCACACTTTCTACCCCCCTACTGTGGTAGTTACTTTTTCATGCTGCATAACAGCATTACAAATTGCGCAATATGGGCATGTTGTATCTATGTTATTGAATGAATTTGTGGCCAGATGGTTATCACACATAGATAGTTTCACTATTCATTTTACTGTTTCGTTAGACAATTTTATTTCAAGTCAGCCTTTGAAAGTATCTTCACGGATATTCAATAAAAGTACTTATCGTTAAAAATGCATGTATGTATAGTTTATTTATAAAGCGCCACAATATAAAATACAATAATGTCAATAACATCATACAAGGGGGATAAATACATAGATTGTTCAGCTTTGCCACAAGAAGAAAGGAGGTCCCTGCCCCGTAGAGCTTACAATCTAGTTAAAATGTAAAATGGTGCTAATTTTGCCCCAACCAATCAGATGTTAGCTTTCAAATGGAAGCTAACATCTAATTAGTTGGGGCAAAATTAGCACTTTTTAGAACTTTTATTAAACTTCTTAACTTTTAAGAAGTCTCTGCAGCATTCTATGCCCTCCTTTAAGCCCACCAAAACTTTTATGACAATATCTGTTTTCACTAAGGGTTAATAAGGTTGTATTTGAAAAGGCTAAAAATTCTTCTGTTCCCTATTATTCCTGCTTGACATCATAAAAAAAGTAAAAACATTAGGCAAAAATGTGATGAAAATCTGCAGAGAATTACTTTTACAATGTGGGGTTTAATAACTGCAGTGCTAGAAAATGAAATGTGCAGTTTATGAGCAGTTGATCTACCTGTGTTTGTAGTCAGGAGGAAATCTGCAGATGTGTCCATTATCCTGAATACAGATTTCTAAATTTATCAGAACCAAAAATATAAAAGATAAGGCTGTAAAGGTTGAGAGAGGTCTGCATGTGTCTGTCCAGTATAATAATGTAATGTTAAGGTAGGTTTAGGTCATTCCCCAAGTAAACAGGTCCTACTACAAGCTTGTGAAGGTTCTCATAAATCCAGGTTACGGTATATCTGTAATATTCAGAAATCCAGGTCATGGTATATCTGTTGTATTAAGTTAGATCATTTGGAGTTGAAGTTTCGTGCTTAAAGATTTTGGTTTGTCACCCAACTGGCTTTCTCAATTCAGAATGACTTGTACAAGAATCTGTTGGAAAGTCCCAATTAGCTCATGACAGCCAGGTGTTAGGGACCTTCTGAATGCAAGGTGTGGATGCATTGAGGATAAGAGGTGTTATCGAAACTGCCCAGGGTAAGGTGTCAAAACAGCATTGTACACTGCAGACAATTGGTGTCGAACCCCCCCCAACGCTATTCAGGCTTGGTTTCTTTATTTTAACATAAATGGCCTCCTTGACACCTCTCTTGAAACAATCATGTTCCTTCTCCAAGATGTTGACATTACAATCTTCAAAGATTGAGTCCTGGCTGATTTAGCTCTTCTGTGCTGGGCCATACGTTGGTGCAGTTGCTATTTGATATCATACAATATATAGAAAATTGCAACTAGAGACAAAAAATATAATACATACAAAAAACAGAATTCTAGTGCACAAACAATTCTAATTGCATATTGGCTACCTCCATAAGGTTACTACTACAAACAGTCTGCTAAATCCTGGATAAATAAAAGTAATTAGTTCAATAAGTTGGCCAAAGTATTTTAAGCCCAGTCACCACGTCAAGGTTGCTTTCTTTAACTGGGTCCTAACCTATTGGTACTTGCCTTTTTGGCTGCATGAGCTGACAGCTCATTGACCATATCAAAAGTTTTGTTGGAACTTTGAAACCCTCAGATTTGATTTGAAACCAGGTTCTATTCGAACCTACACAACATCTCTATTCCTTTGCTACCAAATCATCTAAGTAATTAACGTTATGATGACTTAAGCCCATTAAGTGCCAAGTGGAGAATAGGATAATCAGTAGGTATAGATAGTAGATGTGATAAACAAGGACACAGGCTAAGCTTTGAAAAGTAATTATGTTTATTCAACCAACTGCACAAACACACAACATGTTTCGAGCGACAAGTGCTCTTTATCAACTACTATCTATATTCTTTATGGTTGGAGATGGAAGTTTGATGTGAAGTTGATGTGAAGTTTATAACCCGTCCACAACAGTATCACACCTCATATCCTTACAACAATAATCAGTAGGTATTAATATCACGTTGAGTTTTGAGAGTTTGAGAAGGGGATGGGAGGCCGGCACCCATAATAAAAATATTTTTTAGGTATGTGATACCATTTTTATAAATCAAAATTGTAGGTGTTTTTAGATGAGTGTCATTAGAGGAAAACTGCCTCCTAACAACTGAGGGATGAGTAAAAGTATGTTCTCTTTTCTTGAAAAGGAGAGCTGGTTTACTTCTCTAAGTGCAGGCAGCTAGAAGTTATAGTGTTAAAATCTTGTTATTAGCTGTCAGTAGGTAAAGTGACAACTCCAGTGCTCTCTGCACCACCCCTCTCCCAGCTGTATAGATTCCAGATTTACTGATGTGGAACTCAAGTCCTGCTTGATCGGTAGTATAATGTAAATCATGTTTAGTTTACCAGCACCCACACAACTCTCTGCTGTGATGTCTCAGGTTCAACCAATGTCTGTTCCAAACATCAAAGCAAAAGTGTAACTAATCAGTAGTGGAGAACCCTTTGGACATCAAGCAACCCCCCAAGGCATTGCAGTTAACTCGCAATGTGTTTATTATTGTCGTACACAACATGTTTCA
>CM033473.1:266628983-266631483 GCA_019447015.1 Hymenochirus boettgeri | reverse complement strand
TACAATTTGTGTGGTAAATAGACACTTACCTTGGGTTGTATTTTCTGCATAGGGGGAACGGCAATCAGCAGTAAATCAGTCTAGGACATTTCGCTATGAAATTCATTCATGGTCCGGGCTCATTGGTTGATTTACCAATGTCCAAGCAAATTCACATCTGGATTAGCAGGGAAAAACATTGATGGATTTGCTCAGAATAATTGCAGCACAAAATCTGTCAACCAGGAATCATAGGAAACAGACTCAGTTGTAGAGCTTAGATGGAAAATGGAGAGGGGGAGGGGGGATAAATCAAAAGGTTTTGTTGCTGTGAGAATGGGAGGCATCATACTATCTTTCTACAGCACTGTGATACCCATCAGATCTATACTGTCTTATTACAGCACTGTGATACCCAATCAGATCTATATGTATTATCTACAGCACTGTGATACCCAATCGATCTATACGTATTATCTACAGCACTGTGATACCCAATCAGATCTATACTGTATATTACACACTGTGATACCCAACAGATCTAGTACTGTATATCTACAGCACGTGAAACAATCAGATCTTGTACTACTTATCTACAGCCATGTGATACCCAATCAGATCTATACTGTATTATCTATAGCACTGTGATACCCAATCAGATCTAGTACTATCTTATCTACAGCACTGTGATACACATCAGATCTATACTGTATTATCTACAGCACTGTGATACCCAATCATATCTAGTACGTATTTACAGCACTGTGATACCCAATCAGATCTAGTACTATCTATCTACAGCACTGTGATACCCAATCAGATCTAGTACTGTATTATCTACAGCACCATGATACCCAATCCGATCTGGTACTATCTTATCTACAGCACTGTGATACCCAATCAGATACTATACTGTATTATCTACAGCACTGTGATACCCAATCAGATCTAGTACTATCTTATCTACAGCACTGTGATACCCAATCAGATCTAGTACTGTATATCTACAGCACTGTGATATCCAATCAGATCTAGTACTATCTCTACAGCACTGTGATACCCAATCAGATCTAACTGTATTATCTACAGCACTGTGATACCCAATCAGAATCTAGTACTACTATCTACAGCACTGTGATACCCAATCAGATCTAGTACTGTATTATCTACAGCACTGTGATACCCAATCATATCTAGTACGTATTATCTACAGCACTGTGTACCCAATCAGATTAGTACTATCTTATTACAGCACTGTGATACCCAATCGAATCTAGTAATATCTAACTTACAGCACTGTGATACCCAATCAGATCTATACTGTATTATCTACAGCACTGTGATACCCAATCAGATCTAGTACTATCTTATCTACAGCACTGTGATACCCAATCAGATCTAACTATCTAATCTACAGCACTGTGAACCCATCAGATCTATACGTATTATCTACAGCACTGTGATACCCAATCAGATCTAGTACTATCTTATCTACAGCACTGTGATACCCAATCAGATCTAGTACGTATTACCTATAATGCTATTAATTGCATTAACCAATCAGATGTTAGCTTTTACTGGGTAACTGCCGATTAATAGCACAAATGTTACCCTTATATTGGAAGCAAGTTTATTAATGTTCATGGTTTAGACTTGCCTCTAAAAGGGACATGGAAAAAGGGAGGGAATTCCTCCACCCCATGTGAATATCAAGTTCAAATAGGCAGGCTTCAGGCCTTTCCCTTCATAGTCCATACAAATGTTGAGTTACACTGCAGAAATATTCTTCCTTACTCATTAACCCTATCTAAACGTTGATCCAGAGGATGGCAAAAATAAAATAATTCCTTCCTGACTCCAAATAGCAATCGCAAAGTATCCCGGATCAACCAGAACTATAGTATATGTATAAAGGACAATTTATACTTACCATTTCCCCAACCATTCCTGCAAAGTACCCAGGATGAAGACCTAAAACGCTAAGTCCTCACCTCTGGGTACTTTACAAAAGTCCTGCACTACTACTTGTAATCTCCCTCGTCGCTCCGGTCCGATCCTCCCCACTGGCACCTTTGCAGAGCACGTCTTCCCATTGGCTGCCTCGCGACCTGTCACTCAAAGTGCCAGTGGGGAGGATCAGACCGGAGCGACGAGGGAGATTACAAGTAGTAGTGCAGGACTTTTGTAAAGTACCCAGAGGTGTTTTAGGGCTTCATCCTGGTACTTTGCAGGAGTGGGGGGGTGGGGGAAAGGAGAGACGGGAGGTGAGTATAATTGTCCTGTAATACTAGTAATTCTCAATATATTATAGTATCCTAATACCAACCAGAACTACGTATATGATTAATACCAGTAATTCTCAATATTATATAGTATCCCTGTACCAACCAGAACTACAGTATATGTATTAATTACCAGAATTCTCAATATTATATAGTATCCCTGTACCAGCCAGAACTACAGTAATGTATTAATACCAGTAATTCTCAATATTATAGTATCCATGTAACAACCAGAATTG
>CM033473.1:266607812-266628886 GCA_019447015.1 Hymenochirus boettgeri | reverse complement strand
ACAGTATGTGTATTAATACCAGTAATTCTCAATATTATATAGTATCCTTGTATCAACCAAAACTACAGTATATGTATTAATACCAGTAATTCTCAACATTATATAGTATCCCCATACTAACTAGAACTACAGTATATGTATTAATACCAGCAATTCTCAATATTATATATTATCCCTGTACCAATCAGAACTACAGTATATGTATTAATACCAGTAATTCTCAATATTATATAGTATCCCCGTACCAACCAGAACTACAGTATGTGTATTAATACCAGTAATTCTCAATAATATATAATATCCCTGTACCAACCAGAACTACAGTATATGTATTAATACTAGTAATTCTTAATATTATATAGTATCCCTGTACCAACCAGATCTACAGTATATGTATTAATACCAGTAATTCTCAATATTATATAGTATTCCCGTACCAACCAACTACAGTATGTGTATTAATACCAGTAATTCTCAATATTATATAGTATCCCCATACCAACCAGAACTACAGTATGTGTATTAATACCAGTAATTCTCAATAAATTGATTAGATAGTCACATATATCAATTTTTTATGTTTGTGCTAATTGACTTAACCACTCTTTGTGTGTAAGTTTCCCATTGGTAAGCAGGGTAATACATTCTTTTTTGTTAACATTAGAAGTATTAGACAAATGTAGAAGGTAATCTAACTTTTTGTGGGTTGCCAGTCCTTTCCACATGAAACGACTGGAAAGGGAAGCCTGGGAATGCTAGGAGTTTAGTTTTCAAACATCTAGAGAGCTGTATTTGAGGATCCCTGCCCAAATCATGCTGTGGTGCCAAAATTGATAATATCCCTATCCACACAATAAATATAGAGTGCACCGTGCTGAATAATAAAACCCGGGCACGATCATCAGAGGATAACAGTGGGGCTGGTTGGATTCACTCATCATGTATCAAAGCAAGTGTTTTAATCCTTACGATGGTACAGCACTTTAATGTCCACCCCTTGGGGGTAAGTCCAAAAGAGAAGAGTTATTGTGCCTGCACATAGATGGGATTATGGGATCAATAATCAAAAAAGTTTGTTTTTTTAAACCCCCAAGCTAACACAGGTACACACACTTTCTGATGTCACCTCCATTCCTGTGGCAGCCATGTAACGTCAAAAAACAAAATTTGATCAATAATCAGAAGAATCAAATTTTCCCACCAACCTGACACAGTTACACACCCTTCGACCTACCACACCATTCTGACTACCCATTGACCCATTGTTACTTTACCAGTGGCATCCATTCTTTAACGAACTTAGTCAAAACAACTCTTTTTCACCAATCATCAAAAGTTTGTTTTTTTTATCCCACAGCCTGAACAGGTACATACACCACTGACCTACACTTTCATTCCTTTGGCAGCCATACCTAAAGGTAACTATAGTAAATAAAAGCACCAGTGCCCTCTTTCATTGTCAAACCATGATTTTGTGTTTTAAAAACTGCAGCACAGCACAACACATTCCCTTCCAAAATGCAGCCTTTCAGCCAAATTCAAAGTTTATACTTAAACTTTCCCTTTCCAGTATTTTCTGCATCTTAAGGAATATACTGATCTTAAACAATCCTTTAAGTTTAAAGAAATGCTGTGACATTAATATTCCCGAAGTGAAATTAGGTACAAACATTCTAATGTCTAACAGCTTTCATTGAATCTCATCAAGATTTTTTTTTTTGAGATTACCGTAACTACTGCAGAAAGCCCTAATTCCCCAGCAAAACCAGGCGAGCGACAAAAAACAAATATTATGGGGAGATTCAATATCACTAAAAATAGTGCACCCCCCCGTGCATATTAATTGAGTTTTCATCTATTTAGGGCACTGTGCAATTTCCAAATGTTTTTAAAAATAGCGCAGCAAACTTGGGGACTTCAAAGGAGCACAAACCGCCTTACCTTTCCGCCCCCCAGTATGCAATACAAGATGTAATCGTGTTTACCGCCTGGAATTATTGCGGATCGTAGAAAGGTAAGAGTACTGTTTTGCGATATTGAATCTCCTGGATAGAGTATACTAAAGTTCTATGCTAATATATAAAATTTATTTTAGAGTCTTTAGTCCCACTACAATAAAACTAATGATAACACATTTTATATTATTATTATTGTGATTATTATTGATTATTATTGAGACATTATATAGGCCAGCATATTCCGTGGCATTTTACTAATTACATGTATTCATTCACAATAATGGATTGTTTTACTCACCTGCAGAGACTTCCTTTTTCTGTTGGCATCACACCACATGTTAAAAACCCAACACTAACTATGGTGCTGGCAATAAATATTACAAAAACCACAATGGAGCTGGCCAGTAGATTTAGGAAGGCATAAAAAAGAGCTGCAATAAAGTAAGAAATAAAGTAATTCAATGAGTCAAAAAAAATCTCAAAACTTCCCACCAAGTCCTTGAGTTTAGTGTTTCCCAACTCCATTTGGGTTAAACACAAATTATCTACTTAATGGGTCAACAAAATTTCTTTATTTATTACCGAGTTAATTTCCCCACCTGTTATAAGCGGCATGTCCCACCCCTCAAACTTAAAAATCACCAACCTACTGGCCCCCTGTATACTTAAAAAAAAATCCTTACTTACATCCCTGCTCCTTATGGTTCTCCTGTGGTGGCCTCTTTAAACTCAAAACTGAAGGGTAGGAGCTTTCTTCCTGTCCAAAAGGTCTCTGCCTCTGTTTTATCTCTCAGTTGCTGGCATGCAATGAGCCCCCCCCCCCCCCGATCCCTCCCTGGCTGCTTAAAATGAGGGTGAGATGCCCTTTAAAGTAAACCCTAACTATCCACTCAAATCTGTAGTCTCTGGACATGTCGGAAGTTCACCGCAAATTGTGTGGTCTGTTGGCAAAGAGACATTCTCCTCAACCGATAGTGATTATCCCTGCCCTGTGTACTCAACCTACATTACCGATTTTGAAAGTGGTAATGAAAAAGTTAATGTCAAATCACTATGGATAAGATTTTAAACATAATAAATTGGCCTACAACTTGGACTTGTATTCCAAGAATACAGAATCCAACCTTTTATGTTTTAATAAGGGTATTTTTATATGATTTATATTCTTGGCATTATACTGATTCTTTGTATGGTTTGGTTTGTTTGGTTACGCCCCCTTCCCCCCAGCTGCAGACTTCTTCTAACCCCATCTCTGCCCACCCCCACCGTCACTGTGACATCACGTCCCTGCCTCCTGACGTCCTCTCCCGCTCGGGGAGAAAAAAATCTGCAACCCTGCTACCATCTCCAATTAAATATTTCAACTTCCACAAACATGTTCCAGGTTAGGTTTTCTCTTTTGGATGGCACCTTGTCACTGCTTGAATTTAAATAATTAAACCCAAATTAGACAGTTCCCTAAATGCATGAATAAATGTAAATATTACAACCCTCCTTACATTATTTATACAGATGCCATGTAGATGTATCCTACTCATATACTAAAACTACCTACTAACAAGCAACTACTTTAATTATTATTAGACCTCAAACCACCAGTAAAGTCTGGCTTAAAATATTTGACAGTGTCATCTCCCATCCTACTCTATGGCAGTGAAGTATTGGGCCCTGTCTCCTATTCAGACCAATCAAAATGGGAATCTGGCCCACCAGAAATATTCCATCTCAAATTTCTGTAGCACCTCCTCCAAGTCCATCGCAGTACATCAAACAGCGCTTGTCGGGCTGAGTTTGGCATTCCCATTACTACTTGAGAATACAATAAAGGGCCCTATCATTCGGGGCTCACCTACAGAACAGTAGCCCCAACTCTTACCATCATAAAGCCTCACTACACAACAAGACCAAGAAAACCATTTGCCACTGAAACAACTCATCAGCTCCCTACTAACATCAAACCCACATCCCCAGAGCCTGTCAAACCTCCAATCACAGCAGCCATAACCCAGAGCCAATTGGGCTACGTGGATGAATGAAGAAAGAATAAGACTCCCATAAACTAACTATACCAGGCCCTGGACAGAGACTACAAACTGCCCCTACCTGGAGAATATCACAAACCCTAAGGAGAGACAGTCCTGAGTCTCTACGACTGAGTGCCCACAGCCTAGAAATCAATCTGGCCGACACAGACAGACATATAAACCGAGAGAGAACAGACTGTGCCAGCACTGTGACCAGGGAACCTTAGAAGATGAAACCCACTTCCTTCTACACTGCCCCAAATACAAAGCATACAGGACCCCCATTCCAAGATGCTGTGGGACTTTATCCTGACTCAACTGCTTAGATGAAGAGAGAAAACTCTATATCCTGCTGGGAGGAAGGAAGCCACAGTAAATATTGGGGCACACTATGTAACGGCATGTCACAGATTAGAGGAGCATAAATGGACTACTTGCTCAGTTATCCCTTTATCCTTCCCCAATGGTTATATCCCAGGACTGAAACCCAATAACCCCTTATAATACTGTCTATATATAACTTATCCATTGATACCCATTACCCCTACTGTAAACCCCTCTAATGTTGTTTGCTTTGGCATTGTCAAAATTAAATTGATCCTGCCAATAAAGCTCTTTTTGTTTGATTTTATTGATTTGACATCTTATATACTAACCCAGTATGAATGGACCACGGAATTCTGCACTAGCGCAACAGCCACAGGTGTCGCATAACCCGAGAAGTTCACTGTATGAAAAGGGATGCACTGGGGGGGATGAGTAGATGGACAACAAGTTAGTTGGTTGGGAGGTGTGTCGGTGGTGCCAGAAGGCATGTGCCAGGGGCTGGGGTATGGGGGAGGGTCTATATTATATATATATAATTAATTATTATATAATACACATTATACAGTTGGTGTGATTGACACTAAAATCAGTCAGTGAACTGTTAACACTACAAATTCCACTGTTTAGTATACCATAGTGGATTAGAACTAGGATATACTGTATACAAGGATAGGAAAGTGGTACAATTAACATCTTTGAATGTCAATGGAGTGCTAGGTGGTGTAATTTTGCATCAGCTGGCCAGACAATAAACAGGTAGATACTTACTCTTCGTGTCCTTTGCATAAGAAGAACAGGCTCCGCCAGGCCTGCACAGCAGCCGCTAATAGGGAGAGGATCGCTGTTAACACACTAAACCTGCAGGCTGACTGTGGCCCCCACTCCTCCACTGAATTCGGTCCCTCTCTGCTGTTACGTTGACTCAGCCACATCCCCTCTGTGAACGGAGACATTTCCCATTGAAGTCGTGCTGTTTCAGTCAGAGGGACAAAGGCAATGAAGCTGAATAAAAAAATGCCAGGAATACAGAACACACTGGGCGAAGAGGAAGTTGTTCAGTGCCATATTCCTGTAATTCCGAAAGAACTGTACAAACTGGGAGCAAATACACCCCCCACCCCGACAGAGAGAATAGATAGATGGTCAGTGCCCTGACACCATAGGCGAACATGTAATATAGACAAATATAATATCATTTCAATACTAATCTTATTATAATAGATCAGTGTCACATTATCCAACTTCTGCATTTAATGAAATAATCCACCCTGTATGTCAACTCAATCTACTTAAGTCAATGTGTGTGTGATTTCCAGAAAAAGTTTTGAAAGGCTGGGGAAATTTTGATGATATTTGGTAGTATACATTTCAGGACCCAAAAGAAACATAGGCTACTTTACATCTTTTACCAACACTCATGGGCGTAACTACGCCCCCCGCCCCCACCCCTGCGACCGCAGGGGCCCAGACGGTAGTAGGACCTGCCACAAGCCCAAGAAACCCTTCTGCAATCATGTTTTTTAAACAGCTGATTGCGCGTATGAATGAAACATACGCACGCTCAGCTGTTTAAAGGACCGGACCAGAACTTCAGAACTGAACTGTATAAAACGGCTAATCGGAGGAATCTTGGAGGGAGGAGGGGGTCAGGGGCCTGGCCTCCATTCTCAGGGGGGCCCCAGGCCCCTGAAGGTATGCCCTTGCAACCACTTACCCCCTTTTTTTTACCCCCTTTAATTTAATTGGGGTTATATCTATCTTGTGTGTTACCACCTGGTGTAAATCAAGGACCACCCTACTAATAGGGGATGAGATCGGAACCTTTTGTTGTTATCTTATGTACATTAAATATATTCCTCAGCAGTTTACAATTATTTTATCAGCTATCATCAGGATTGATAGCTGATATTTTTACAACCTATCTGTATGTCTTCTCTCTCCTCTAGGGAAACCCACCAAGCCCAGGAGAAACAAACTCCTTGCAGATGTCGCCAAGGGTGGATCTCAACCCCAGGGCTCAGTGCTCTCAGCTGTGTCATTTGTTAGATGATGGATTTTTTCAGTAGTTCTTGGGTACATTCTGCGAAATGCATCTCGAGCCAGACTAACTTCTGAGGATTTCCCGCAGATTTACATTCCCCAGTGTTGATGCACAGTACAACATATCGAAAAGTCCAGCATTGCAAGTTGATAGTTGTAGTTCTGTATAGACAGGCTTGTTGTAATGCTGTGTACTCTCTCTGTGTCCCCATAATAGCAATGCTTCAGTATGACACAAGCACTCATTTAAGGGAATGTACTGACAGGAAGATCTCTAACGCACCATACAATTCCCACTGGAAGTTAGTATTGGCTCTCCCATTTGGCTCTAGTCACATTCATGTTCTAAATCACGGAACACTGATTCTCCTTTCATTCATTCAATATTCACATTTCTGAGTCTGAAGATGAATTCATTAAGAACAGAAGGTGAACAGTGAATCCAGAATTACACAGCAACGTTACAAAAGGCTCATAAAACATCAGCTCCCGATCATCAAAAGACTATATGTATATGCTATGGTACAGCATAACTGGCCACATAGAAGAAAAGAGAGATGTTGCTATCTACAATACAAACAAACCTATACCAGCAATACAGCAGGATAAGCATTAGCAAACAACACACCCAGACCTTCTGCCTGGATTGTTGTTTTTTCATCATGTTTCTGTGGGTTTTCCATTAGGGATCTTTACCCTAAACACAATATTGGATTCATATTTCAGCTGAAAATGCAGTAGAAAAGGGCTGCTAATTGTACCCTCATTCTGATCTGGTTAGGTTTCCTATCAAAGCAGACGGTGATCAGGAAGCCATAGTGTCTTTGGCATTGCAATGCACATGCTCAGTAATTTTTTAAACAGCAAGGAGGAGCATGACGCAACCAGGAATAATAAATAAGGAAGCCATCTAATGACTGCTAGCTTGGTAACCTGCACCCAGGACCAATTGCATGCTTGGCTTTATAGTATACAGTATACTTCACCTTTCATGGAATGATGGAATTATAGTTAAAAAATGGAATGGTATTTATCTCATACAAAAATATCATTTTAGGGATTTTGTATAGTTTAAAGGTTTTTGACAGAGGACTTAAAGGGCATGTCCAGCCTACAATAAACTTTGCTTATAAATGTTCTCCCCAAACCCCATGTTCTCATTATTGATCTCTGCCAAAGCATGCCCCTGAACTGACTTACCTAACCACAAAAACAGGAGCAGAGGGCTTCTGCGCCGACAGCCGCTCTACTTCCTGGTCCGGCTGTCAGGCGATTGGTGTGATGTCACGTTGAGACTTAACTGGCAGCTGCAACCAGAATAGTGCAGCTGTCAGCTGCAAGAAAGGAGGAGCAGTGAAGGACCAGGTCAGGTAAGTCATTTCAGGGGCATTTTTGACAGGGATCAATAATGGGAACATGGGGTTTGGGTGGGGGGAGAACATTTATACGTTTATTTTAGGCTAAAGAATCCGGCAGTACATTACTTAGTACATTCTCCCTACAGAAGATCTGAAATGAGGAGATTTGCATTTTATAAGCAGGAAAATAAATAATTGTCCATTTTCCTATCTTCCTGATCCAATTCACTGCAATGGAAGGCAATGTTCTCTAATGGTCTCACAGAAACAATATCCCATTCAATGTTTAAAGATAACTGTCATCTCAAAACAATTTTGTGGGTAAAATAGACACTTACCTTGGGTTTGTATTTTCTGCATAGGGGGAAACGCAATCAGCAGTAAATCAGTCTAGGACATTTCTCTATGAAAATTCATTCATGGTCCGGGCTGCATTGGTTGATTTACCAAATGTCCCTAAGCAAATTCACATCTGGATAGCAGGGAAAAAATTGATGGATTTGCTCAGAATAATTGCAGCACAAGTCTGTCAACCAGGGAATCATAGGAAACAGACTCAGTTGTAGAGCTTAGATGGAAAATGGAGAGGGGGAGGGGGGTAATCAAACCGGTTTTGTTGCTGCTGAAATGGGAGGCATCATACTATCTTATCTACAGCACTGTGATACCCAATCAGATCTATACTGTCTTATCTACACACTGTGATCCCCAATCAGATCTATACTGTATTATCTACAGCACTGTGATACCCAATCGATCTATACTGTATTATCTACAGCACTGTGATACCCAATCAGATCTAGTACTGTATTATCTACAGCACTGTGATACCCAATCAATCTAGTACTATTATCTACAGCACGTGATACCCAATCAGATCTAAGTCCTAATTTATCTACAGCACTGTGATACCCAATCAGATCTATACTGTATATCTATAGCATGTGATCCATCAATCTATCTATCTTATCTAGCACTGTGATACCCAATCAGATCTATACTGTATTATCTACAGCACTGTGATACCCAATCATATCTAGTACTGTATTATCTACAGCACTGTGAAACCCAATCAGATCTAGTACTATCTTATCTACAGCACTGTGATACCCAATCGATCTATACTGTATTATCTACAACGTGTGATACCCAATCAGATCTAGTACTTCTTTATCTACAGCACCATGATACCCAATCAGATCTGGTACTATCTTATCTACAGCACTGTGATACCAATCAGATCTATACTGTCTTATCTACACACTGTGATACCCAATCAGATCTAGTACTACAATATCTACAGCACTGTGATACCCAATCAGATCTAGTACTGTATTATCTACAGCCCGTGATACCCAATCAGATCTAGTACTATCTTATTCTACAGCACTGTGATACCCAATCAGATCTATACTGTATTGTCTAAGCACTGTGATACCCAATCAGATCTAGTACTATCTATCTAGGCACTGTGATACCCAATCAGATCTAGTACTATCTAATCTACAGCACTGTGATACCCAATCAGATCTATACTGTATTATCTACAGCACGTGATACCCAATCAGATCTAGTACTATCTTATCTACAGCACGGTGATACCCAATCAGATCTAGTACTGTATTATCTAAGCACTGTGATACCCAATCAGATCTATATCTGTATTATCACAGCACTGTGATACCCAATCAGATCTAGTACTATCTTATCTACAGCACTGTATACCCAATCAGACTAGTACTATCTTATCTACGCACTGTGATACCCAATCAGATTTATACTGTATTATCTACAGCACGTGATAACCCAATCAGATCTAGTACTATCTTAATCTACAGCACTGTGATACCCAATCAAATCTTTACTGTAATTATCTACGCACTGTGATACCCAATCAGATCTAGTACTATCTATCTACAGCACTTTGATACCCAATCAGATCTAGTACTATCTAATCTACAGCACTGTGATACCCAATCAGATCTATCGTATTATCTACAGCACTGTGTACCCATCAGATCTATTACTATCTATCTATCAGCACTGTATACCCAATCCAAGATCTATACTGTATTACTAAGCACTGTGATACCCATCAGATCTATACTGTATTATCTACAGCACTGTGATACCCAATCAGATCTAGTACTATCTTATCTACAGCACTGATACCCCATCGATCTATACTGTATTATCTCAGCAACCTTGATACCCAATCAGATCTAGTACTGTATTATCTACAGCACTGTGATACCCAATCAGATCTAGTACTGTCTTATCTACAGCACTGTGATACCCATCAGATCTAGTACTGTATTATCTACAGCACTGTGATACCCAATCAGATCTAGTACTGTCTTATCTACAGCACTGTGAGATACCCAATCAGATCTAGTACTTATCTATCTACAGCACTGTGATACCCATCAGTCTAGTAACTGTCTTATCTACAGCACTGTGATACCCAATCAGATCTAGTACTGTCTTCTCCAGCACTGTGATACCCAATCAGATCTAGTTACATGTCTTATCTACACGCACTGTGATACCCAATCAGATCTAGTACTACTGTATATCTACAGCACTGTGATACCCAATCAGATCTAGTACTGTCTTATCTCACGCACTGTGATACCCATCAGATCTAGTACTGTATTATCTACGCACTGTGATACCCAATCAGATCTAGTACTATCTATCTACAGCACTGTGATACCCAATCAGATCTAGTACTATGTACTATGGTTAACATAGGTGCCCTAGTCTTGCCTAGGTGGCCTATGCCTAAAACAGCCCTGGTTTACAATTATTTCTACTAATGTAGTATATACTGTATGTAATATAAGCATTATATGAGACAATAAGGGCTGATGCAAAATTTGCTTGCTATTAATTGCATTAACCAATCAGATGTTAGCTTTTACCGGGTAACGCAGATTAATAGCACAAATGTTACCCTTATATTGGAAGCAAGTTTATTAATGTTCATGGTTTAGACTTGCCTCTAAAAGGGACATGGAAAAAAGGGAGGGAATTCTTCACCCCATGTGAATATCAAGTTCAAATAGGCATGGCTCCGGCCTTTCTCCATAGTCCTACAAATGTTGAGTTACACCTGCAAGACATATTCTTCCTTACCTCATTAACCCTATCTACAGTTGATCCAGAGGATGGCAAAAAATAAAATAATTCCTTCCTGACTCCAAATAGCAATCGAAAGTATCCCGGATCAACCAGAACTATAGTATATGTATTAAAGGACAATTATACTTACCATTTCCCCAATCCATTCCTGCAAAGTACCCAGGGTGAAGACCTAAAACGCTAAGTCCTCACCTCTGGGTAACTTTAACAAAGTCCTGCACTACTTACTTGTAATCTCCCTCGTCACTCCGGTCGATCCCCCCACTGGCACCTTTGCAGAGCACGTCTTCCCATTGGCCTGCCCGCGACCTGTCACTCAAAGTGCCAGTGGGGAGGATCGGACCGAGCGACGAGGGAGATTACAAGTAAGTAGTGCAGGACTTTTGTAAAGTACCCAGAGGTGTTTTAGGTCTTCATCCTGGGTACTTTGCAGGAGTGGGGGGAAGGAACGACGGGGAGTGGTAATATTGTCCTGTAATCACTAGTAATTCTCAATATTATATGTATCCTAATACCAACCAGACTACAGTATATGTATTAATACGTAATTCTCATATTATATAGTATCCCTGTACCAACCAAACTACAGTAATATGTTTAATATAGTATTCTCAATATTATATAGTATCCCCGTACCAACCAGAACTACAGTATATGTATTAATACCAGTAATTCTCAATATTATATGTATCCCTGTACCAACCAGAACTACAGTATATGTATTAATACCAGTAATTCTCAATATTATATAGTATCCCCATACTAACTAGAACTACAGTATTGTATTAATACCAGTAATTCTCAATATTATATATTATCCTGTACCAATCAGAACTACAGTATATGTATTAATATCCAGTAATTCTCATATTATATAGTATTCCCTGTAACCACCCACTACAGTATGTGTATTAATCCAGTAATTCTCAATTTATATTATCCCGTACCACCAGAACTACAGTATGTGTATTAATACCAGTAATTCTCAATATTATATGTATCCTTGTATCAACCAACTACAGTATATGTATTAATACCAGTAATTCTCAACATATATAGTATCCCCATACTAACAGAACTAAGGTATATGTATTAATACCAGTAATTCCAATATTATATATATCCCTGTACCAATCAGAAACTACAGTATATGTATTAATACCAGTAATTCTCATATTATATGTATTCCCGTACAAACCACTACAGTATTTGTATTATACCAGTACTCTCAATATTATATAGTATCCCCATACCAACCAGACTTACAGTATGTGTATTAATACCAGTAATTCTCAATATTATATAGTATCCCCGTACCAACCAGAACTACAGTATATGTATTAATACCAGTAATTCTCAATATTATATAGTATCCCCGTACCAACCAGAACTACAGTATGTGTATTAATACCAGTAATCTTTTTCCATTAGTGATTCACTGAGCAGTTATTTATGGTGTAGGTGGCACTAGGATTGTTAACACCAAATGCACCATCTTATCAACATTTAATCTTATCTGCTTTTCACCATGACAATCTATCCAGGTCTGGCTAAAGCAATTGCACATTATTTTAAAAATCCAGTTAGACTTGTGGCCACCAGTATTACTTTAAGGTAATACCCTACCACATTAAAATACAGTCTACAAATATAACATGTAAAAATGGAAGGGACGAGTCTCGAACCCGGTGCAAAATTGAATCCTTTATTGTGTCACGTGGCCAACAAATGTGAGGAAAAAACCACTACAGGAACCTATCCCTGGCGTGTTTCGTGACAATGGTCACTTCATTGTCACGAAACGCGTCAGGAATAGGTTTACTGTTTAGCTGAGACGTCTGACTGTTTCTGTTGTGTGGAGGTGCCGGTCCTCCCGGGACTTATGGTCTCCCCGTGCTGCTCGGCCCGTTGGTAGACCAGGGGAGGTAAGATACCTGATTGCTATTACAAATATAACATACTGTATTTGACAGTATTTTGTGCATATTTAGTAATGAAAAAAATCTCCTTCTCTGTAGTATAGATAAAGATTTTTGCAAAGGGGTCAACACAGAACCCATACTAGTATCCTGTGATTGCCAGTAATGTGTCTGGTCAAACATAAAGTCACTTTTCTTCCTTAGATACACAATCATTAGGAAAAAAATAAATGATGTGAATGGTTAGTAGTAACTCGTCCACATACCTTATCCCCTAATCCTGAAGAATAAATGTGTATAAGCTTTGCACATCAATGCTAGCCAAGAGTATAGTGCAGGTGAGGATACAGCATTTTAGGTCCCCACCCTAGGTACTTTAGTTGGGAGGGTGGTGGGTTGGAATCAGTATAATTTCCCTTTAAATATCAAATATCCCTTTGTTATTAAAGGAATAATTCAATCAAAAAGTGAACTATTCCTTTAATCTATTGATTGAAGACCGGAAGGTTAAGGAGCTGTGCCTTACCTCCTGTTCTTCAATCAATTAACCAGGAGCAACGGACGAAGAAAGAAAAAACTTACCTTACACGCGATCCTCAACTGCAGCAGTGACAGGTCTCTACCGCTTCCTGGTTCAGAGTAACTATAGAGCGCATGCACGATAATGCACGCTATAGTTACTCTGGACAGGAAGCAGAAGGATGCGTGTAAGGTAAGTTTCTTCTTTCTTCATCCATCGCTCCTGGTGAATTGATTGACAACTGGAAGGTAAGTATCTCAAAAGAATTATTAATAAACACTATAAAGGAGATTCAATAAAAGTTCTCATTGTTTAAAATGGTGGTAATTTTGCCTCAACCAATCAGAAACTAACATCCGATTGGTTGGGGCAAAATTAGCACCATTTTTAACAATAAGCAGGGCTATGTATCGAATGCCACAAGCGGCTTTTTACGTCTTAAAGTCACGTTAACACATGTACCAAGGGTTAAGGTGTCTTTAAGACATAACAACGGTGGTTGCGACGGTATGCAAAATTTGTGCCGCGCAACCACCGCAAGCTATGTACCGAGCTGATAACGGCTCTTTAATATGTAAACTTTAATGCCAGCAGATAGCTGGCGTTAATATTTCGGAATGGGGAAACCCCATTCACTATGCACTGAGAGCCGTTATGGGCTCAGTGCATTGCCTAGAAGAGGCAACAGAGAGTGATAATGGCTCTCAGTACAAAGCCCTGATTATCTTTTATTGAATCTCCCTGATACACATATATAGTAGGAAGTTTGGGGCTCTAGTTTCTTAGACCTTGGTGGGTAGGTGCAATTTGAAAAATATATAATAGAATAGAGGAGAGAAAAAAGATTCAGATGCACCCAAAATATAGTGAAAAAAGATAAACATTCCTTTATTAAAAACATTTCAAAGCAAGGGCAAAGTGGCCTATAAAAGTGCTAGTGCACTAGTACAATCAGGATCTTAATGCATATACACAGGTAAGTATACATCGTATGTTATTGCAGACAACCAGTGATCAACGCATTTTTCACAACACAAGGTAAAAGGGAGTTAAAGGGACTGTAAACTCCCCTAAATCCATAAAAATAACTATATACCATTCGTTTGTATTATTCACAGGGAGGTGAGAACGCTTATTCTCACCTCCCTGTGAATAATATTACGCTGGGGGGACCTGGAACTTACCTTCGCTCCGCTCCGCTCGCAGACGCTTCCTTACTGAACAGCTGTTCTCTCCCGATCGCGCACCCTATCTTTTGCGCCTAAGATAGGGCGCTCGGTTGGGACAGGGCAGCTGTCAGTGAAGAAGCGTCTGCGAGTGGAGCGGCGGTAAGGTAAGTTCCAGGTCCCCCGAGCGTAATATTATTCACAGGGAGGTGAGAATAAGCGTTCTCACCTCCCAGTGAATAATAGAATCGAATGGTATATAGTTATTTTTTGGGGTTTAGTGTTCCTTTAAGCAAACAGTACTATAAGCACCAACGAGATTATGCCACTAAGTCCAGACCACTGCCACTCAACAGAACGCCAGACGTGTTTAAATATTTCTCTCTAAATAAACAGTCACTAACTTGAAGGTCATTAGATATAATTGGGGCAATAATCTAGCAAGTCTCCTTCCTCCTCCAACGGCCGATACAGCACTGCTCCCTCAGTCCTCATAAATGAACGGCTTAAGTCCGTTCATAGACACTCATGAGTGTCTATGATTAAGGATGTGAAATCCGAAACGCGTAACATGACCATGCTGAACTCTATTTCTTGCAAATAAACAATTTTAATAAGCACGAATAAAGTATGAATTGTTTTTAACCGGACTTAAGCCGTTCATTTATGAGGACTGAGGGAGCAGTGCTGTATCGGCCGTAGGAGGAGGAAGAAGACTTGGTAGATTATTTGTGTGGGGTTGGGACAAGCCCCTGGCAGAAGCACGCCCCACAGCTCGCTAATTGGAATAAGACACAGAAGAGGAAAGTCGGGCCCGAGCGACCATACGAAGGAGGGAATCTCCCGGCGTTGTAACAGAGTCGCGGCTGAGGGAAGGTAAAGTCACTAATTATATGAATAATTGGGGCAATGCACCGAGATCCATAAACACAATTTAAAGGGTATCTACACTTCCAAAAATCGAATTTTCAAAAACCATACCTTTAGATAGTGTAATGGTCCACTACTCCAACACATTTTTCAGATTTGAGATCCGAGCTTTAGATTCTCAAAACATTTACGTATTAATACAACCCCAAATATAATGAGATGGTTAGTCATATTGGTCTCCTATCTACTGTATCTATCTATCTATCTATCTATCTATCTATCTATCTATCTATCTATCTATCTATCAATCTATCAATCTATCTATCTATATATCTGTCTATCTGTCTGTCTAATCTATGTCTCTGTCTGTCTGATCTATCTATATATCTGTCTATCTAATGCTGTGTCTGTCTGTTATATATCAATCTATATATCTCTCTTTCTATCTATCTATCTATCTATCTGTCTGTCTGTCTGTCTGTCTGTCTGTCTGTCTGTCTGTCTATCTATCTGTCTGTCTAATCTATGTCTGTCTGTTATATATCAATCTATATATCTCTCTTTCTATCTATCTATCTATCTATCTATCTATCTATCTATCTATCTATATATCTGTCTGTCTGTCTGTCTCTCTGCCTATCTATCTGTCTCTCTGCCTATCTGTGTCTGTCTATCTATCTATCTCAACCTGTATCCACCCATCTATCTACAGTATCTATCTATCTATCTATCTATCTATCTATCTATCTATCTATCTATCTATCTATTTATCTATCTATCATATCTGTCTGTCTGTCTATCTATCATCTCTCTATCTATCTATCCATCCATCTATCTATCTATCTATCTATCTATCATCTATCTATCTATCTATCTATCTCTCTAATCATCATCTATTCTATCAATCTCTGTCTATCTGCTGTCTAATCTATGTCTCTGTCTGTCTGATCTATCTATATATCTTCTATCTAATGCTGTGTCTGTCTGTTATATATCCATCTAGAATATCTCTCTTTCTATCTATCTATCTATCTATCTATCGTCGGTCTGTCTGTCTGTCTGTCTATCTATCTGTCTGTCTAATCTATGTCTGTCTGTTATATATCAATCTATATATCTCTCTTTCTATCTATCTATCTATCTATCTATCTATCTATCTATCTATCTATATATCTGTCTGTCTGTCTGTCTCTCTGCCTATCTATCTGTCTCTCTGCCTATCTGTGTCTGTCTATCTATCTATCTCAACCTGTATCCACCCATCTATCTACAGTATCTATCTATCTATCTATCTATCTATCTATCTATCTATCTATCTATCTATCTTTTGATCTATCTATCTATCTGTCTGTCTGTCTATCTATCATCTATCTATCTATCTATCTATCTATCTATCTATCTATCCATCTATCTACAGAAGGGAGAACTGTCTCACGCAGCAGCAGCAGCCCCTCCCGCACCCACTTTCCCAGCATGTACTTAGAAAGGGAGAGGGAGAAGTGCCTCACACAGCAGCCCCACCCACTCTCAGCAGTGTCAGGAAGATATGTTAATGAGTTGTATAGTGTCGGGCTGAATAGGCTCTTTATTATGTAAATGAATTTATCCAGTGCTGGCTGCATTACAAGTGGTGCAGTGACTAAGGGAGGGGGGGGGATTGTGGAGCAGTTACTAAACATTGAAAATTCACTAACAAAGCAGACACAGGCACACATGTAAGTAACACCATTGTTCTACCCTAACATTGTACTTTCACATTATACACAGTTGTTTCAGTGAGTATAGTGACCCTTTAACACAGACAGACCACTATAGATACATTAAAGTGATTAGAAAGATTATAGAGAAGCTGGAGCACCGAAACATTGTGTTAGTTTGCTCTATGGTCTGAATGTGTGGTGTAAGGCAGTGTCTTTTATTATAGATTAGAGAGATAAAATATATTAAATAGGGATAAGCTAAAGAGATATGATCAACATGCATGTCTCATGTTTCTTTATAACATTTTTAAAACACGCAGTTATATAATTACATGATGAAAAACATCTACAGAAATGGATTCAAGTGTCACTTTTTTTGCCGATTTCCACAGTTACGATACAGGTATTTTTGCTCTAAAAAAGCGTTTGCCCTTTTAATGTTTAATTGCTTGAAAAAATGCATCAAAAACACAAAGAGCCACAAGCAATACAACAGAATTAACACCATTAACTGTTCCTTTTTCACCATCGCAATTTTGTAGGGATTTTGGCACCTGAGACAAAACTCCCAACTTAGCTTATATTTTAGCTATGTTTTGGTAGTTACAGACACCTGGACAGACTGTGTTATTCTGGCGGCAAACGTCTCCGCCACTCTCTTGATATGATCTCTCTGTTGGTGTCTGCAAAGGGTGCCAAATTCAAAAAAACGCTAAGAATGGAAGCAGGGGATAAGCCATCAGCCAAGGAGCTGCTATGGCATGTGTTGAACCTTTATCCAAACATTGTAATGCCTTGACTTAAGTACAATGAAACGTAAAACCGTAAAAACTGAATTGACAACAGACTACCCCCATGTTGTCTGCATAAAGTATGATCCTCTTTTTTGAATGGACAGTATATTTACATAGGACTGTATACTGTATCTACATAGCACAGTATAGCTGGGTACACACAGTACAGATTTCTGAAAGATGACAGGCAGGATCTGCAAGATCCTGTCTGCCATTTTTCAAAGATCTGCATGCACACAGTCCTGAGCATTCTCCCTATGAACATCATAGGGAGAACGCTTGGGACTGTGTGTTTCCATCGGCCACTCCTCTATAGGAAGTCTAGCGCGGCCGATGGAAATTTTCGGTCTTTCCCGAACGAGCGTTCGGCCGACCCGATCGTTCGGCGGCCACTCACTCGTTCGGGAAACGAAGGTACACACATAACGATAAAGCCCCGATACCGTTGGATCCGCTTTATCGTTACTGTGTGTACCCAGCTTAAGTATACACATTATATCTACATAGCACAGTATATCTACATAGGACAGTATATCTACATAGGACAGTATATCTACATAGCACAGTATATCTACATAGGACAATATATCTACATAGGGCAGTATATCTACATAGCACAGTATATCTACATAGGACAGTATATCTACATAGGACAGTATATCTACATATCACAGTATATCTACATAGGACAGTATGTTTACATAGGATTTTATATCTACATAGGGCAGTATATCTACATAGAACAATATATCTACATAGCACAGTATGTCTACATAAGACAATATATCTACATAGGGCAGCATGTCTACATAGCACAGTATATCTACATAGGACAGTGGATCTACATAGGACAGTATATCTACACA
This sequence comes from Hymenochirus boettgeri, assembly GCA_019447015.1. NCBI lineage: Eukaryota > Metazoa > Chordata > Amphibia > Anura > Pipidae > Hymenochirus > Hymenochirus boettgeri. The sequence continues at coordinate 266,610,200 of CM033473.1, read as the reverse complement.
GGACAGTATATCTACATAGGACAGTATGTCTACAAAGGACAGTCTATCTACATAGGACAGTATGTCTACATAGGACAGCATATCTACATAGGACAGTGTGTCTACATAGGACAGTATATCTACATATGACAGTATGTGTACATAGGACAGTATCAGGGTTATTCAATAAAGGTTCTTATAGTTAAAAATGGTGCTAATTTTGCCCCAACCAATCAGATGTTAGCTTTCACATGTTAAATAAGATCTGATTGGTTTGGGCAAAATTAGCACCATTTTTAACAAAAATAATTTTTATTGAATCTCCCTGCATGTCTACATAGTACAGTATGTCTACATAGCACAGTATATCTACATAGGACAGTATATCTACATAGCACACTATATCAACATAGGACAGTATATCTACACAGGACAGTATATCTACACAGAACAGTATATCTACATAGGACAGTATGTCTACATAGCACAGTATATCTACATAGGACAGTATATCTACATAGGACAGTATGTCTACATAAGACAGTATATCTACATAGGACAGTATGTCTACATAGGACAGTATATCTACATAGGACAGTATGTCTACATAGGACAGTATATCTACATAGCACAGTATGTCTACATAGCACAGTATATCTACATAGGACAGTATATCTACATAGGACAGTATGTCTACATAGGACAGCATATCTACATAGGACAGTATATCTACATAGGACAGTATGTCTACATAGGACAGTCTATCTACATAGGACAGTATGTCTACATAGGGCAGTATATCTACATAGGACAGTATATCTACATAGGACAGTATGTCTACATAGGACAGTATGTCTACATATGACAGTATGTCTACATAGCACAGTATATCTACATAGGACAGTATATCTACACAGAACAGTATATCTACATAGGACAGTATGTCTACATAGCACAGTATATCTACATAGGACAGTATGTCTACATAGTACAGTATGTCTACATAGCACAGTATATCTACATAGCACAGTATGTCTACATTGGACAATATATCTACATAGGGCAGTATGTCTACATAGCACAGTATATCTGCATATGACAGTAGATCTACATAGGACAGTATATCTACATAGGACAGTATGTCTACATAGCACAGTATATTTACATAGCACAGTATATCTACATAGCACAGTATATCTACATAGGACAGTATATCTACATAGGACAGTGGATCTACATAGGACAGTATATCTACATAGGACAGTATATCTACATAGGACAGTATGTCTACATAGGACAGTCTATCTACATAGGACAGTATGTCTACATAGGACAGCATATCTACATAGGAGAGTATATCTAAATAGGACAGTATGTCTACACAGGATAGTATATTTACATAGCACAATATATCTACATAGGGCACTATGTCTACATAGCACAGTATATCTACATAGGACAGTGGATCTACATAGGACAGTATATCTACATAGGACAGTATATCTACATTGCACAGTATATCTACATAGGACAGTATGTTTACATAGGATTTTATATCTACATAGGGCAGTATATCTACATAGAACAATATATCTACAAATAACAGCACGTTTTAATGTTCCCCCCCCTGTTACAATAAAGAACAAATATAATCTAACAAAATATGTCAGTTATTCCTAACAATAGCCCCAGTATATCTAACAGAGGAACAGTGGGAAAAAATCTTACATAGGAACAAAGTTCAAAAATATCTTCAATAAGGAAAAAAACAGTAAAATAAATCTTTAACACTAGTACTAAAAACAATGTCTAACAAAAGGACAGTCTTTTATCTACATAGGAACAGTATGTCCCTAAACATAGGGAACCAGCATAACCCTAAAAAACCATAGGAAAACAGTGTTTTGTTCTAAACAAGGACAGTAAAAAAAAAAAAAAAAAAAAAAAAAAATACTTAATAATGACAGGTAATTTTTGTACATTAGGCAGTAAATCCAGGTTTATTTCCAATAAAAGGTGGTGTGCCCCCTTAATTAGTTATTAAAAATGGTGGCTAATTTTTGTTCCCAAACCAATCCGAATGTTGGCTTTTTCACATGTGAAACTAAAATCTTTCTGATTGGGTTTGGGCAAAAAATATAGCATCCATTTTTAAAACAAAAAATAATTTTTGTAAATTTGAATTTTCTTCCTGGCCCATGTCCCCCCCTACAATAGTCCAGTAAATGGTCCCTAAACAATAGCAAAACATGTAAAAAATATCCTACATAGGGCACAACAGTAAATACTCTAAACAATAGCACAAGTCATAAATTTCAACATACGGACACATGTAAACATATCCTACACAGGACAAGTGGTTTAAATACTACCACAGAAACAGTTATTATCTTACATAAGGGAAACAAG